>NEWO01001763.1:0-28165 GCA_003013225.1 Phalaenopsis aphrodite
AGTATTGAAAAAGACTAAATAAACTTTGGAGTAAGATGAAAGAAAATTGAAACTTAAAAAAATAAAAAAATGGATTTTTAGGCCTTAAGCGTCGACGGCACTGACATGGGCGCCGATAGCACCCTCAACCCGAGAACAGCATAAACCCCTTAAATTTCATAATTTGCACAATAAAACTCCATTTTTACCCTTTGAGTCACCTTCAACCTCCGTTTTTTGCACCAAGGTTTTGCTATTACTCGGATTTGAGGCGATTTTGAGGCAAAGGAAGTTTGAGTTTCATCTTCTCTAGGTAAGAGGTACAATTTGAACTAAAATTTTTTTATTTTCACCAAGGATTTATCTCACATTAGCGAGATCTAAAAATTTTAGAATTTTTTGAAAGATTTTGAGAAAATCTTTTGATGAAGAACTCTTACTTAGTAGATTTAAGTTTAAAGCATTTCACATTGTGATTTTTAAAATTTTGGGAATTTATTTAGATTTTTATCAAATTTCTTAGATTTACCATGACACCAAGAATGAGCAAATGAAAGAGAAAAGTGGATTATGACTAACAAAAATTTGTTAGCTTCAAGGCTAGTGTTCGTTTCCATAGTCTACTTGAAAATAAAAAAGTTATTCCGGATCGAGGATTTAAAAATCTGGGAGGAGATGTCGAGATTAATCAATGCTCGGGAGTGGAAAATTTTTTGTTATTTTACTATCGAGGTGATTATTGGTGTAGTAATGGAGTTCTATGTCAATTTTAAAGAGACTTTTGAAAACTTTATTTTTGTTCGTGGGAAAATGGTGGAGTTTTCTCCAAGAGAGATTAATGAATTTTATCAGTTAGAAGATGTATAAAATTGCCAGTATAATCTGCTACAAATGAGGTCTTGGATGAGGTTATTTATTTTCTTACTAATGGAAGAGGAACCTGGAAGGTGAAGAATGGTGTTAAGGCAAACTTGCCTCTTTCTATGTTAAATGTAGTATCTAAGGTCTGACACTACTTTATTTCTGGAAGAATGATACCAACAAATCATCATAGTGAGGTTACAAAGGATAGAGCCATACTGAACTTCTGTATCCAGCAGGTGATGAGGATAAATGTAGGCTCTATTATTTATATGAACACTCGATCTATTGCTTTAGGAGAAACTACTGGTGATTTAGCACACCCTGCCCTAATTTTCACACTTTGTGAACAGGCAAGAGTTGATTTTAGACTCGAGGAGGATAGGATTGAACCTCTAAAACCTATTGGGCTTGCCAATATAAATACATATGAATCTCATGTTGGATGGAGGTATGGAATTAAGACTAGAGATATTCCTTCTACTTCGAGGACCCCTACTTCTAGTGACCCTACTCTTCAAGAACTTATGGAGCATATGATGATCCAGCAGGCATAGAATGTAAAGCATGGAGGCCAGAAATGATCACAGTGATGATTTGATAAGACAGTTTGAATATGATGATGTTTATGATGATGCGATGGTTAGATATATGAAGGGTGATCACTTAGTTCAGTTTCCTACTCACCCTACTTTTACTCGATATTAGTAGCAGAATCTGAATTTAGAAGAAGAAGAAGAAGATGATGATGATGATGATAATTGGTGATATGTTAGTTTGATCTTTCTTTTAATTTTTGTTTGATTGTACTTTGTTATTTTATTGTTTGTTTTTGTTATACTGTTGAGACTATTTGTTTTTAGATTATGAGACTCTATTTTATTTTAGATATTATTTTGTGAACTGTAGGATTGTAAAACTTTTTGTTATTTGAAATTTAGTTAAGTAGTGTTGTTAGTTTTAGCATTTTGTTAGATGTGTTGTAATTGACTCTTTCTTAGTAGATTTTTTATGTATTATGTGCTATTTAATGTTTTAAGTCTTATAGTTTTTCATATTAGCACCCACAATATTTCAAAATTAAGTTTAAAAATCAAAAACTTCAACAGGTATGTCTTTTCTTTATGTATTAAATGTTTTCTTTCACCCTTTATTTTTAAGTTCTTTATGCTAAATCTCTTAAAAATTTAAGTTTGGGGGAAAGAAAATTTCATTTTTAATGAAAGAAACTTAATTATATTTGCCCTCATTTAGCTATATTTTCAAAGATTTTAAATTTAACTTGACCTGTGGTATTAGAGGTTAACTTTAGATAACTATATTTATGTTTCTAAATATATAGTAAAATTAAGTAAAAATTTTCAATAATAAATGTTAATTTAAGAGATTAAGATATTTGGTATGAGAGAATAAGACTGGTTTTTTTCTATTTTAAGTAAAGAAATTTATATTTTTGAAGTGTTAAAAATCTAAGAGATTCATGTAAGAAGAAAAGAATAAAACTTTATGAAAAATCTGTAACCTAATATAAATTTATACAGTGAAGGAGTGTGAAAAGCTTTTAACTTTAAGAAGAGGATAGTGAAGTTCAAAATCATTAAAGGCTTTCTAGTTATAGTAATCCTCACCTAAAAAAAAAAATAAAGAGAGAAGGAAAAAGAAAAGAAAAACGATTGAAAATGGTCCTAAAAAAGAAAAGAAAAGTAAAGAAAAAGATGTGAGGAGAAGCATGAGGATATGCCTAATTAAAAATTGGCTTCACATTAATTGACTTAAAAAAGAAGGCTTAGCTACATTTTCTAAACTTGTATTTGAGTATTAACATATTTAATAGTAAAGTTTCATGAAGTTCTTTTTCATATGGATATTCTAAGTGACTTTAATAAGACGATTTTAAATTTTTCTTGAAAAGAATAAAGAATCGGAAATCTTGGACTTGATTGCTGGATATTCTTATACCCTTAGTATTAATTGGAGTTGTTTTAATTTTTTCTTAAGTTATGCTATTATGTTTAGTGGACTAAATTAAAGAAATTTAGAAGATTAATTTCTTTACCATAAGTCATATTTTTATGTAGTAATGAAATTACTTGAGGAAAAGTAACATGTAAGTTTGGGGGATTTTGATATACCAAAAATATATACATTTTTAGAACCATATTTTATACTCATTTTTCGTGATATTGCATTTTAATGGAAGATATTTTTCATATTTTCTTGCAGATTGTTGTTTTTTAGGAATTGAAGCAAAAATGAAGCAAAAAGGATGAAATTTAGAGTTAAAATGGAGAATATGAAAATTTGTTTAGTGCCGACGGCGCCATTTGTCAGATAACAGTGAATTAAATAGAAGATCACTGGTGCTGACGGCGCCAGATTGGGCGCCGACGGTGTCAGTGTCGGTGCAGAACCTATTTCTAGAAGATTCAACAAATTTGGATGCTTTTTGAAGAGTTTTTGGATGCACCTATTGGAGAACCGAATATAGGCTTTATTTGGGGCCAAAAATGATCAGAAATTAGACTCTTCTTGACTTCTCATTGCCCAAAATATAACCTCCTACACACCACACACCCTTCCATTTCATTCGACAACCATTTAGAGTCCATTATTCTTATAGTTTCGATTTTTTTGTGGTGAGATTAAGTGTGAATTCTTCTCTAAGAGTTGTTAGAGAAGGAGAAAAAGTGAGAGATTTCTTCTTCCTACATTTCCTAGGAGAAGCTACAAGGGATTTGCTTTGAGAAAGAGTTTCAGATAAATGTTGTTTGTTTAATAGTGTTGTATGAACTTTCTTTTATATACGAAATTTGTGTTTTGTTGTATCTTTCTCATAAAGTCTGAGTAGTTTCGTTTATCTTTCTTCTTACTCTTAGATATGGTGAAATGAAGAAATAATATAGATGTACCAATGTTAAAATATAAAATAAATTGTGATGTTTTTGAACTCCTAACTTAATTTACTTTTCGATCTAGCCAATTGAATTGTTAAATTTTTTTGTGAAACATATGATCCAGGAAATAGAGTATGAGTTCTACAACAGAGTGAGAATCGCAATTGATTCCATGAAGGAGAATTTTGTTCATGGAATTAAGTGCAAATAAATAAGAAAATATACATTGTTGAGTGTAGAATTGGAGATTTCAGGGCGACAGATTGAAAATCCCCAATTTGGTTTTAGTGTTTAAGAGCTAAAGCGAGAGTTAGCCTTTAGGGGAAGGGAGGTGGGAGCTCTAGAGTGGGAGCCAGTATCCTCCTAGCTTAGCCACAAATTTAAGGACTAAACCTGAGATTAGCCAATGATTTTCTATAACATTGTATCAAGGTAGAAATTTAAAATTGCTCCTATTTAGCACAATACATATTCTAACCATTTATCTCATATCATTTTACCAAAATCTCATTATAGTAGGAAAGATGCTTTTTCACATAAGAAATCTTCATCACATAAACAAAGTTTAATAGTTTAATAGTTTAGTAATTATTATTTATACTTTGCATTTTAGTTTTGCTAGTAGTTAAATAATTTAGTTCTGATAATATCTCAGCATTCGAAATTAGTGACAGTAATTTCATTTTACTTTTTGTGAATTTCCTTGTTAATTTATCATTTCAAATTTCAACATTCCCTCTCGGATCGATATTTGAGGCTTAAATATAAAGTCCTTTATTAATTGATAACGATATGTATACTTGCGTAGAATTCCAACATTAATTGCTTAAATTTCTTAATTATATATAGAGCATCAAGTTTTTGGCATTGTTACATAGCGGAGTCAACTTTATAATTTTTACACAACTATATTTTTTCGGGATCAGTACACTAACAATAGCCTGGAAATAACCTAACAATTCCCCGGGGATAACCTAAAAATAACTTGTGTCATTTTCTTGAATAAAATGCAAGTAACCTAACAATAACCTATAAATAACCTAGCAATACCCCGATGATAACATGAATATAATCTAGTAATGCCTCAGCTATAACTTAAAAATAACCCAAGTTTCGTTTCCTTGAATAATATGCAAGAAATCTAACAATAACTTGCAAATACCATAGCAAGACCCCAACAATAACATGAATATAACCTAAAAATACCTCAGTTATAGCCTAAAAATAACCCAAGTGTCATTCCCCTTAATAGCATGCGAGTACCCTAACAATAGCCTGGAAATAACCTAGCAATACCCCAACATAACTAACAATACCCTAGCAATACCCCATGTTATTCCTGGATTATTGCTGGGTTATTTTCTAGTTATTGCTGTGTTATTTTCTAGATTATTGCAGGTTATTGCCGGGTTATTATTGGGTTATTGCTAATTATTTAAGAGTTTATTGGGTTATTTCTTGTTTTTTTTGGATTATTGTTCGGTTATTGCTGGGTTGTTGTTGGGTTATTGTTGGGTTATTACTGGGTTTAGTTAAAGTTTAATGTGAATTTTTTGTAGGTTATTGCTGCGTTATTGTTGGGTGATTTTTGGGTTATTGTTGGGTTTAGTTCAATTTTATTGTGGATTATTCATAGGTTATTGTTGGGTTATTGCTGGATTACTGCTGGGTTTAGTTCATGTTTATTGTCGACTATTCCTAGGTTATTGCTGGGTTAATACTCAATAATTGTGGGTTATTGCTTGATAATTGCAGGTAATTGTTGAGTTATTTCTGGGATATTGAGGTACTATTACCGGATTATTGCTAGGTTACTGAAGGTTAAAGGCATCCCAAGTGACATAAACCGAGACTATTGAAGAAAATGAGTATACTATTGAAGTATACTATTCAAGAGAACCCATGTGAGCTTTCTACTTTAGATTCGAGCGCTTGTTCTAGGGTACGAGAGTCACAGTTTTTGTCACTTGGGCTGCCTTTAACTTCTTAAGTTCCCCTTTCAAAATATCTACAAATTCTTCTAATGTTGGGTTAACACCTCCCTCATCACATCGTTTTGAGGTACATTTTTGATACCAAGAATGCTCATTTTACCTCTTAATGGACTGTGTACCATGATAGCTCAAATTTTCATCAACATTATCCTTCTTACAAACCAAGTATAAAATGAGTTTGTCTCAGCTGGCTTAGATTTCACTAATTGAATGCATCAGTACTACGGCATATGTTGGTTCTGGTGTGACATTTTTCTGTTGCAAATAAAAATGAATGTTAATGTCCATATTTTAATGTAACAAAAAATAGTAGTAGGGATTTCCATTTCATACCTAACCAAAGAACGTGACTTTGCAATCATATTTGCTTTGCACTGGATCTGCAGTTCTTAACCATGGATTCTTCTTGATCCTTTCCTGCATATAGTAGTTCAAGTTAGAGAAAATTAATGTTATATAGAATTGTAAATATAGGGCATGTAGAAATATATACTCTTAGCTCTATTGATTTTTTCCCAGTATCCTTTTAACTTGGAATTAGATATACCTTTAGGTCTCATTTATACTGGATCACTCACATTGCACTCTCTTTTATGTGATTTCTTTTTTTGGGTTTTTTTTATTTGGTTTAAGATCATTCCCTTCTAATATGTTCTCAACTCTTATAGATGTGTTTTGAATGATTCCAACATATATATCTCGACGCGTTCATTTTTTTCTGCTTTATTAATTAGTTGGTAGAAAAACTTTTGAGCTTGTGGCAAAATAGGATTCCACTAGAAGTTTCAGAGGACATTTGAGAGTCCTTGATACATTTTTATCCAAAACTATTATAGATGTCTTTTTTTCCTTAACAAACCATCTCAATAGCAAGTATTTCTCGGGAATCTTTGTTATATTTGTTGTAGTAAGAACGCGTAGAGAGTGAGCACAAAGCAACCCATCATTTCAAATTTCTTGCAGTTGCAAGTGATCTCGCAACTAACCCTGTCAAATGTAACAGTTCAGGGTCTACTCATGTCCAAATTATCTAAATTCCTAACATAGAATTCAGATGCACTATCAGTTGAGAAATTGGCAATTAGTCCGCATAACTCATGCAGTAACTCTTCCTCAAACATGAAGTAGAGCTTCCAGATGTAAAATTTAGCAGCTTGCCTCAACACTGGCTTGTTTTAACTGCGGGTGTAGTAATAGTATGAGAGCTTTTGAAGTCTTCATCCTTCTCGTTCCTTCTCCAAGATTTCATAATATTTTCAAGACCAAAAAAGAAATCAGTGAGAGAACTAGTGGGCTTAGATACGCCATGACATGCGCTATTTGTGGACTCCATTCTTTGCGTAGACAAGATTCTCATTCCGAATATTTCTTTATTGAATGTTGTTGACCAGTTATGTCTTATATGGTACAATTCATCTTGCCCACACACTACTGTATAGGTTTTCTCGTTCAATCATTATAGCTCAAGTATCTTCAAACTTCTCTTCAGAATCACACTTGCTCATGCATTTGTAAAATAGATTGATAACACTCTTGTACGTAATACCATAATAAACGTTTGATGGAAATTTCTTATAGATATGCCACTAACATAATCTATGTCTTGTGAGTGGATAACATATCTTAATGGCTTTTGCCATCACTTGATCCTGTTTTGTAAAAATTTTAATTGGATGCTTGTCATCCATTATTCGAATGAATTTATTGAATAAACACTTGAAGGACTCTATTGTCTTGTTGGATAAAAAATCAACTCTGAAGAGAACGTTTTGTTAATGGTGGTTAAGCCCTACAAAAGGAGCACAACATAAATTATACTTATTCAAATGGTAACTAGTATTGAAAATTACGACATCACCAAAATAATCAAAATCAAGCCTGCAAGACCCATCACTCCATAAAAAGCTAGTAAGTTTACACTCCTCATCAGCTTAGAGGTCCCATGCAAGCATGCTATCCTCGGTTTGTCGCTCCATGAATAATTGTAACAAAGAGTTCGCATCACCTTGTTTAATTCTACTTCTTCTTTCCCTTTGAAAAAAGTTGTAAGCATCTTGCCTCGCACACTCCAATGTTTATACTCCCCCAACCTCTGTAGCAAGGAAATTAAATCCGTCCGCTGCTCTAATCCCTGAACCTGTCATTGATCTCAGCAAATATGCATTTAACTAGCTAATCTTCCGATTGGAATGTAGAAGGTGCTTGTCACCAAATTATGGAAAGAGTTGGTTATGTGTTTATAAAAAATTCTTTATTGTCCAGTTACCATCAACATTGACAGCATAAAGAACCATTGCTTAAGAGCCAGTCCTTGTTTCCGCTTTTCTGTACTTTATCGTATTGGCGAGCTATGCCTCTCTCTTATAACCTGTTTTTCCACAAATATAATCCTTTGACTTAATTTGCTGGGAGTTAGCTTAGTAAGTTTTGTGATCTTTACGGACAGTGAATCCACCACTATGTGCATAAGCGTAATAGTGTCCAAAACCCTCTACCTCATTATGCACAATAGTGTTAAGAAAACTATGAAAAGTTGGATTATTGTAATCATTTCCTAGCCTAAATAACTATAAATTTGAATTATACCATAAAGATAGTCAGATATGCAGATAAGACCCCACCCTAAACATCAGAATATAATTTACAGTCGACATAACACCAAGAATACAACAACCTGAACAAAACCTCTATATAACACTAGAATAACTCAAAAAATCATTCCAAGTAACCAAAAATAACCCTAAAATAACCTTAAAATAACCCTAATGTCTAGGAGTCCAAAGTTATTCTTAGTTTTTTAGGTTATTCTCGGGTTATTGTTGGGTTATTCTTGGGTTATTAGGTGTTTCTTTGACAGTAACCCACAAATAACCCCCAACTAATCCCATCCCCAAAATAACACCAATATCTAAGAATCTAAAGCTACTCTTAATTTTTTTAAGGTTATTCTGGGGTTATTGTTGGGTCATTAGCTATTTCTTGAACAATAACCCACAAATAACCCAAAAATAACCCATAACAAACCCAAAAATATCTAAAAAATAACCGTAATATCAAGGAGTCTAAAGTTATTCTTGTTTTTTTCTTAGGTTATTCTGTGGTTATTGTTGGGTTATTATCGGGTTTTTAGGTATTTCTTTAATAATAACCTGCAAATAACCTAAAAGTAAAACCCTATTACATCCCAAAAAATAACCCCTAATTCACCCCAAAATAACCCCTATTACATCTATTAAACATCTAAAATAATTTCAAAGAATATTTAATATTCCATTCAAAAGCATTTCGTTAGGTTACTCGGGTTATTATTAGATTATTGTTAGGTTATTCTCGGGTTATTAACTATTTCTCTATAATAACCCACAAATAACCCCACCATAACCACAAAATAATCCAAAAAGAATCCAACGACAATCCAAGAATAACTGGAAAATAGATTCAAATTATTAAGTAATATGTCCATGATACATCCAAAATAGTTTAAACACATTCATAACGTTCTATTAATTTTTTTTGCTTCCATATAGGGTAATTTTTGGGTTATTATCGGGTTATTAAGTACTTTATCAGAATATCCCCCAAGTAACTCCAAAATAATCCTAAAATAATCCTTAAAATACTAAATCTGTAGAGTAAAATAGGTATTGGAAGCATGCAAACTAAACATAATGCACACCATAGAAAATGATTACATTTCGGGAAAATTTTATCTCACCTCCATCCCAAACGCATTGACATTGTTTTTGTAATCCATGCTCCCTATTTATTCATTAAGAGAGAAATCTATCTCCATCAAAGCAGCAAACTGAACTGAAGGACTATGCAATGGCTAAGCCCTAATAAAGCCAAAAAAATACTTTTTGAAACCCTAACAAAGCATCAAATTGAACCGTAGGATTGTGCAATGGCTAAACCTTAACAGAGCCAAAAAAATGCATTTTGAAACCCAATTTTTCTATAGTAAATGGAGAAATAGAACTTTCTGAAAGGGTACGAGGAAGGCAAATAAAAAAAAAGCTTATAATTGGGAGGAAGGCGAAAAGGCGGAAGACGAAGGCCAAAAGGCGGGATAGTACAAAAAGCATCGGGCTGGGTCGGGCTAAAGTACTTTTTTTTAATATGTGGAATTGCAGGACCCATAATTTCATGTGTCTCCATTTAATTGGAATATGGAATTAGCTCACCGTCCGAAATCCGGATGGTAAAATTTGGCGTATTGAGAAGAGAAGCCGGTTCGTAAGTGCGGGCTGGCTGAGCCTTTAGGGTTGGAACTCATTAACGCTTGTTTGACGCTTGATTGCCTCAGATTTTAATCTTCCTGAAGGTAAAATTTGATTTGCATGTTCAAGCTGGTTAGTGGCTATGCATTTAATTTATTTGAATTATTAGGATTATAAATTTTAAAATAAATAATTTTTTACATCTAAAAAATTTATTCAAATGGAACCAATCTAAATATTAATTCCATTCATTTTTTGTTAGATTTTGATTAAAATAAAATTAAATGCATGAATTTTGTATATTACATAATTCAAAAGCAGTAAAACATATTTGAAATTATACAATTGTACACTAAAATTATGCTCATGCTGATTTTACAGAGATATACAAATGTCTAACAGAAGATCGAAGGGCTTCCAGACAACCTAAGGTTTGTCTATGATTGAAGGTCTGTGAAACGAATGAAATGTCATCCAAGCAGATCAGAAATGAGTATCCGTGCCAACTACTACACAAAGGACTACTAACTTTGGCAATCTAACAGGTGTCAACGTAAGACTCTCTCAACAACTGACCCAAATATCTCCAAAAATCACCAAAGAACAAGCAAGCTGACTCGACCACCCTAAGGCCAACTAACTGTCATTCTTAAAGACGACCGGCTTCCAAAATCGATGGCCAACCGATAATTAGACAAGATAGTTGGCCGCCTCAAGAACTTGTTGATAAAAAAAAGTCCAGGTACGCAAAAATATGGCAACATCATTTACAAATATGAAAAAGCATAACAAAAGACAATAATGTCTTGTAACCCCGAACTAAAGCAGATGCAAACATGTAATTTCTCACCTTTTATCATTGAGGGGAATATAAAATGTACTATGGGGATTTTGGTTATTCTATCTCAACCCATATTATTTAAGTAGAGTTTTCTCTCATTTTCTACTGTAACCCCCAATTAAAATGTATAAAATGGATCACATTGTCATGGAATACCTCAGCTCGCCCCTACGGGGCAAGTCTATGCGTATTTTTTATTTCTTTTTTCTTCTCTCTCCACTTAACCCACATAAGGTTCCTATTGCTCTGATTCTTAAACATGTCTCATTGAAAAAATCTAGATTCAATAATAATTAAAAAAAAAATAGTTCTAAATTTTGTTATCACAAAAGCATAGTTAAAAACTTTAAAACTGAAAATCATGGTTAAAACATTAAAATCAGTACGTAAAATGTTGCAAGAATTTAATTAAATTATAAAATTTGAAACTCTACAGTTTTTATCTAACAAAAGTATAGTTGAAATGCAAGTATTTGCTGCAAATTATGGACAACTGAAGAAGGAAAGACAAACAACAAAAATCTCATTGGTTAGAATGTCTTAAAAAAAAGTGCGTGTGAATGCCTTGAATACTAATTTGAATGTGAATGATTGATTAAGAAATTCTTATATCTAATTTGAAAGAGAAGAAAAAAGTAGAGAGTATAAACTACCTAGAACATATTGTGGCCTGTAAAGCATTGATGGTGAATAGTGGCACTCTTCATTTGAAATGTCTCTTCCGACATAGTTGAATAAAAAATCAAATATTTTGGTATGTTAAAGCAATAACTAAACTGTTAACTTCAAAATTTAACTTGATCATCCAAAGATATTCAATTTAGTTTATTTTTTTTTAGTATAGTTGAATAATCGTACATGCCACCCTGATAATTATTAGTTTGTTTAATGTTTATATGAGCTTTTTCAATTTTTTTCTATGAAAAATTTACATGTGAATCATTCTATTACTATGAAATTAAATATCTAACATCTAAAATTCAATTATTTTTTACATTTTTTTTTCACCTTCTAAATGCATGAAAATGTATATTTAATACTTTAAGAGTTAAAATAGTTATATTATTATGTCATTTATGAGATTTGGGTGGTATAAATGAAGAAAAAAGTTTTTTTTATTGGATATGTAAATACATAAGAATAGGATGATATGTATGTAAATGCCTCTTTTTTATTTTTTAATTGGCTATTATTTTTTTTTAATTCTTATAATGATATGTTGCTTTTTACAACTAAATTTGTTAAATAATGATAGCCATAAGAAAACTTTTTTATGACTATCACTTATGGCTATCATTATTTAATATTAAGGGCAGCTCTCAATTAAAAAAAAAATTGACAACACCTTTGTGATCATCTTAAAGAAGATGCATTAATTCTAACAAACTTTGTCTTATTTATGCACTTGCATATATTATGATTTCTTAAATTAGTAACCCTAAATAATAAAGATAATATATATAATAATATGTAATTAATTTTGAAATATATTTCAAATTATAATTAGATTTATCAGGTTCACCATATTAAAATAATATATATATCTATATAAGATTTGGGCTTGGTTTCTATTAACTTTTCATAGCCAAACTCACCCACTAAGTGGTTATGGCTAGCCCACCGATCTTTAAAAAAGATATTTTTTCTTTATTTGCAATTTGAACTTTTAAAATTAAATTTTATCACATTAATAAAAACATTTAATTATTTTTAAAAAAACATTTGTTGATTAATGAAATTATTTATTTAACAAACTCTATATGATGAGATTAGCAAGCTAAATATGAGTAGGAGGTTTATGATCAATAAGGAAAATTAATGAAAAATACATTGAGATCAAAAGTATACCAAATCTAAACACTATATTATTGAAGATATAAAGTCATTGTGGCTAAACAACATGCATCTTATAGATTAAACTACACAATTAATGTAATGAAAATAGTATTTTTGAACGAATATTATAGATTTGTATGCAACAAAGAAGATTAAATTTTTCTTGACAATTATCAAACTTAAACCAATTTAATTGTGAGAAATTCATACACCATAATGTTTAAGAAATAGAAAAAACCATAAATATGACCACACCCCGTGAAACATTCCAACGAAAAGATTGTCCTACAATTTTTTTGTTTACTTTTTACTAGACCAAATTTACTATTTACAATTTTTTTAAAGATGAGTAAATAAATGTCTACCAACAATAAAATTGATGTCACTACATATGTGTCGGTCGTTAAATTGAAATTTGTTGGCTGCTTTGAAAATAATTAAATTTAACATGTACATAATTTTAATTTTAAAAAATAGCATCTTAATTTCGAAAAATGAGACTTAATATATCTTATATATTTGATAGTTTAAATTATCAAGCAAAACGCTCCAAGCAATACACTCATCTCAAGAGATAAGGATATTGCTTAACAAGGAGGTTCAATTATATAAAATAAAGAATTTATGGTATATGTTTGGTCTGTGAACCTTTTATGCATGACCGGCAACTTCCTCTACCTAATATAAGAATTAGATAGGGTTTATTTTACCTGAGTTCCTAATTCCCTATAGAGACAAATCTTAATAGTTAATTACAACTCAAATGACCAAAGTCATTTAAAAAAACTTTTGATTAAGATTAATGGTTTTATCTTCAAGATTTCAAAGTTGAGTTTTCGAGGTTGGAAGTGAAAAATCAAGTGGTAAAGGACCTAATTGGAGCAGTTATTTAGGAGTCCAATAGAGGGAAGAGCAGGAGATGCTACGGATCCTGATGAGAACCTCAGTGATTTCTCAAACTACCGTATTATTTGGTTGCAAATTATTAGAGATGATGTTATTTAAATGTTCACTTTTGCATATTTATTATTTAGCACTTACACTTGCATAATGGTCAATCATGCAAATAGTCTATGAAAATAGGAGGGCTTAAGCAGTATTGAACGACAACCTCAGCACCTAAAGAGAGTTAAGACTTATGTTGCACAACATTGATGTGAAGGAGACTAAAAATAGTGTGAGGATTTATGTCATGCTAGACTAACTACCTCAAATTCCTATGGGTTATGTTATTTAAAGAAACCAAACAATTTAGGTGGAAAAAATTGCTTCATGCTCTGTCTTGCTTTGTTGCTTGAAGTTGTCCTCTGTTCTTTGCTTCCTCGTCATGCTGCCTGCAAATTTCACACCAAGCTCTGTAACATAGCGGCTTCAGCTTTATGGTTTTATGCGTGAACATGCAATATTGTAGGTCGACGGCTTTTTGTAGTGTATCTCCTAAACCAGTGTCCTAATGTTCTCTACCTCAGGGGCTTTACAGGTATTATAGGTAAATAATGCATTAGTAATAAAGAATAGTAAAGATGGAGTAAAATAAAATAAACGTGTGTCTCTGAGATTCATGTCACTACTGCAAAAGGTGGTTAGTATTGTAGATAAAACATGAAAATATTGCAAAGAATTAAACATATGTTTAAATAAAGAATCTGGTGACACACATATGGAAGATCAGAGCGGGAGCATAAGAGTTTTAGTTAGGGGGGAGCTCAAAACCAGGATCAAAGCTCAGGCAATTCTTTCGAAGGAACTCTGTAAGCACATTGGTAATCATCATGTCTGTGAGATCCAACATAGGGTAAGAGGCTAGCCACAAAGTACTAAGGAAGGGCAACTCCCAACTCGGCCATTGTGATTGACCCACAAACTTGTAGAAAGTAACACTCACAAAAGTTCTTTTGATTTTTCACATGTATAAGTAATGCATGTTTTTCAACCAATAGGCAAAATGTAAGTTTTGTCAGAAAATATGTTATACTATATGTTTTCATACTAGACAATTTTTGAATCAATCACATTGTCGGGCCAACCTGTGAGGGTAAAAGAGTAACCCTTTATTAAATGTTAGAGAGCAGTGGTGCCAATCATTTGCCCTCCCAATTCATCGGGTTCAGGATGTGTACCACTTTACACATCTCAAGATGGGATTCTCCATCATCGCTCATTCTTACCTGAACCTTCGTCTTATAGCTCTGTTTGATGCTCTGAATATAGCCATGTCATGGATGCCTCCATTAGACTTGAACATCTCTACAGTTGGCTAAAGGAAGTGTGTGTGTATGTAGGGAAAGTTTACATGCATGTGAATCAAATCCTATGGTGCTTGTACATTTTACAACTAGATCTCAATTTAGGTATATAGGTTAATCTTTCAGGTATGAAAGGTATCATTCAACTTTTTTTTAAACAGTGAGAATTTGGATATGGAAATAGCGTCCAAATCATCTACAAATAGTAAATATTTAGCCCAAAAGATCAGTATTTAAAGCACTGCAAACAACATGCATGTTGGGTCCAAAATCAACATTTTAATCATTTAAAACAACATATACATCAAGACCGGAATCAATATCTTAAGTATTTAAAGCAACACATATGTTGAGTGCAAATATCAGCATTTTAAGTATTCAATACAACATGTATGTTGAGCATTTTAAGCACTTAAAGCAGCATGTAAGTTATTCCCAGAACAGTTGTCTCATAAGGCTTAAAAGAACATTTTAACCACTTAAAAGCATGTAAAATCCTCCCAAAAAGTAATGGATTTACAAGGCTCCAAGCAGTATTTTCTCGTTTCAAAATAGTGAATGTACAAGGCTAAAAAATAACATTTTATCATCTCAAAATAACACATGTTTCAAACCCAAATATCAACATGGAAACCCTTCAAAATTGTGATTTATCACCCCCCAAAATAGTGAGTTTGCAAAGCTTGAGGCAGTGTTTTAATCTTTTCAAAATAGGGAACTCACAACCCGGAAGCTCAACACTTCCTGCATTCTAAAAAGTATTTAACATTCCCAAAATGATGAGTTCATAAATTTTAAAAGAGCGTCTCAATCTTTTCAAAAAAACTAGAAAATTAGCTCAAAAGATGTATTTAAAACCACTCCAAAACATTAAATATATTAAGCCAAAAACAACAAATTCACAAGTCTTAAAAGATGCATTTTTGCCTTTTCAAATCAGCAAATAAAACATCTCATTACTGCTAGAAAAAAAATTCACATACAAGGCAGTGCAAAACAAAAAAAAACTTCAAATTTTCTTAGTGAACAAAGCATCAATACTTTCAAGTTTTCTTAAAAGAAAGGCAAAAGATCACTATGAAGTCTAATGGTAAAGTTAAGGAATCATGCTAACCAAATAAAGAACCATTAAGAAGAGAAGAGATGAATTTCTTACATTCTGAGTATGCAAGAAATTGAGCACAAGAACCTCCAATTCAAAAGCTTGGAACTAGTGGAAAATCCAACCAAAACCTCTTGAAGGCACCAAACTTTCAACAACCTCGAACCTTTCCATTGCTAGGGTTCTTATAGCCAAAGGGGAGGAAGAGAACTTCCTTCAACTTACTTGAGGTGATGCAACCCAAGAGAACGACAGGGAAAGTGGTGGCAAGGGCGACAGAGAAGAGGCAAGCAGAAGCTGCAGAGGGAAGTGGCAGCCAGGAAAGGTGGCAACAGGGGGGACCTCAGAGAAGTTTTGCAAAGAGGGAGAATTCGATCGGTTTGGGTAATGTGAGAAAGTCCTTCAGAACTTTAATTAATCAATAAGGTGTTATTTTGGTGTTATTTGGGTTGTATTCATGCGGTATTAGTGTGCTAGCACGGTTCGACAAAACTAGTGTTATTGAAGGGTTATTGGGTGTTATCGTAGGTGCCGCAAAACCGGTGTTATTGGAGGTAGTATTTATCGCAATATTACAACAAAAATGGTGTTATTGGAGGTGTTATTGGGATGTTATCACAAGAGTTCCGCAAAAATGGTGTTATTGGAGGAAATATTGGGCTGTTACGGTGAGAGTACTGTAGAACTTGTGTTATTAGAGGTAGTATTATGGTGTTATTGCGGGAGTACCGTAGAGCATGTGTTATTGGAGGTAGTATTGCAGTGTTATCATGGGGGTACTATGAAATCAGTGTTATTGGATTTGTTATTCGAGTCGTATTGAGGTGTTACCGTGATTTCATGGTAAGTGGTGTTATTGGCGGTGCTATTATGGTTGTGTTGACCTCACTTTTGGTTGAGGTCTAGATCTTTCCTATTTAGTAGCCTATGGGCTAGCCATAGGACTTTCATGTTGACTACTCCTAGAGGACTAGAAAAGGAACCTCACCATTAGAAATTCTAAACACTTATTTTCTCAACTTGAAGTTCCACATATTGGTCCCGACCTCTAACACTTAGTAGGTGGGATCAATATGGGGGAGCTCAAGCGGAGTCCCCCTAAGATTGATTGGCCTTATGGTCAACCCTCTGGGTGTTGGTCTGGAGCTATTTCACTCACTTACACTCACTTTCACTCACATTCACTCACAACCTTAAACCCAAGCTTGTTGACTTTGATCCCTTGATCTTTTAGCTCATGTAGATGGTCCCCTAGACCCACTAGCACTAGGCTTGGGTCTAGCCAAGACCACTACATAGAGGACTCAAATGGAGATTCCATTGCTCCATGACTCAAATAGGGTTGTTGGCACCCCACTTTCACCAAAATACCAAACTTAGCCTTTTTCCCCCAAATCTACCCAATTTACTAAAATACCCCCAAACCCCAAATTTGATGGAAATGCCCAAACTTACCCACACTACCCAAATTTCTCAAAAAATCATCTCAAGCCATTTGAAACTACCCAAATTGTCCAAAATTGCAAAAATTTCTAAATTACCCCTCAATTTGCCAAAATTACAAAAATATCCTTGGTGGCCCAAACTTTCCCAAAATCAAAATCATTTCAAATGTCCCTAAAGTCAATTTAGACTCTTCAATTGAAACTAATTTGATCAAATTGACCAACTTTGGCCAAAAGCCCCAAATTGCCTTTAAAGGCTAAATTTCCCCCAATTCACCCCAAATGTACACCAATTTGACCCAAATTCCCCCAAATTTCAATTATAAATTCAAATTCATCATGATTAAACTTAATTCAAACCAAATCCAAGCCCAATTGACCCACATTCAAGTCCAATTTCAACCCAAATCAAAAAGCCCCAATTTGGCCTAAAACCAAAATCCCACTTAATTGAACCCCCAAATCCTTTCAATTGCCCCAATTATACATCATGAACTCTTTGAATAATCTCCACACACCAAATTGAACCCTCAATTAACCTTGGTAAAGCTTCAACTTCTTTTAACCCAAATCCCAAATTCCCAAATTTGCTGCAATTTAGCCACGTGCCCAAATTCCACCAAATTGAATGACCAAGCCCCAAAATTGGTACCTAATTAATGTTGAGAACTCTCCATAACATTCCCCTAGACCATTTTGAACTGTTAATTTTGACTTAGCCAAACTCTAGCTCAACCTAAACCCAAGTATAACCCAACATCCCCAAATTGATCAAATGCCTAAAATCCCTCAAATTGAACCTCCAAATCAATTCAAAATCACTCCATATCTTTTTTAAACCCCTCTTGAGAATCATCGACACAAAATTGATCAATTAATTGGGCTCAATGTCATGGCTAGCCTACCCCAAACCCAACTTCAAGACAATTTGACCCAAATTGAACCCAAGCACCAAAATTGATTAAGTCATGCCTAAGTGACAAAATTAATGACACCACAAATACTAAATGGATCTTAGTGACCAGAATAGACCCACCTAGCCCACCCTATGGAAGCCATGTACCAATGGTCCCTTAATTTAATGGATTTTATCCTTTTTTGGGCCTAAACCAAGAAATCCTTGCCATCATACCAAACCATTAGGGTTTAATCATCATGAACTCTCTCTTGACTCCCCTAACTTCTCTAGCCACCACCCTTGGCCCTGTCGGCAAGCTCAATAGCCAAAAAACCCTATTACTAAGAGCCAACCCCCTTGAATCAAAACCCATTACACCCATCCAATGTGCCTAGCCATGATTGGCCTTTAGCATTCTGCATCCCTCCACCTTAGCTCCATATTGCACATGAATTGAAGCACTGACAACCACCATAAGCCATTCTATTTAAACCCTTCCTCCATGTCCAAAAAAAGGGGCAATCCAATTTCCTTGGGGAAACTTTATCAAATTGCTCCAAGAGCTCCTCCAAGACTCCTTAAGCTTATTATAACCATCTCTTAGCCATTTTCCCAACCACCTGAGCTCAATTTTTTAGCTCAAAATTAGGGCAAATTTTAGCCACCCTCAAAACTTCCGTAAACCTCAAATTGAACTGCTCTTAAACATTGAAAGCCCCCTCTTTTAAGCTCTCTAAACCACTTCTAGACCAAGGCCGCACCCCATTTCATTGAACTCCTACTTGGAGCTTACACCAGAGTGAACCAACACATCTAGGAGGTTCGTTTTACACTACTGAAGCTTTCACAAGCATCTGATTGAGGTCTCCACTCTCAGTTATATGCCATTAACCCTAATCTTGAGCCCAACTTTCATCAAATGGGAAGTGAAGTTTAATTTTATAGCATTGTAACCATATGGATGTGTTTTTCTTGAGTTTATGAAGGTGTAGGAACAAACCCCATGTGATTTGGTTAAGTATCAAGCCAGATCTTAGGTTTAGAAGTTTAACAACACACAAATTTTGTACTAGAAGGTGTAGTAACATTCCTTTTACTAGAGGGGATGTTCTTTGATTTTCCCAAGTTCAGAGGGAATCTCTATGCTAATAAGCTTAATTTTCAAGCTAGGATGACTATTTTGATTTATTTTAATTATATAAATTAAAATACCACTTAGAAAATTATGATAATAATTTTAGTAGGTTTCCTATGGTTATAGAAGCTTAGAAAAAATGTCATGATGATTTGAATTAGTTTGTACATTTCTATAGTTAATTAAATGTATATATCTTACATTAATTTATGTAAATTAAATACTAATAAAAAATTGATAAAAATAATTACATTATGTGTATAAAAATCACATTACCCAATGTGAAAATTTAAAAATTATTTGAGTAAGTTTGAGCACTAAAGTTGCTCCTTTAAAAAACCTTGTCTTTTTGTAAAAAAATAATTATATTAAATTAAATACATTTGGGAAAATTATTAAAATTAATTTTCCAAATTCATTGTGATCAGAGGCACTTAGGAAAAATAAAAATTACTTTTTAGAAAATTCTTGATTTTCGAGCTTTATTTTGAATTTAAAATAATTTAAAACCCCAAAAATACCAAAATATTTTAAAAATGTGCCTAATTATTCCCTAATCACTTAGAACTCATTAGGATATTTTTCCTAATTTTTTTAAGTTAAAAATAAATTTTAAAAGCTTAAAAATAAATTTTCCTTATTTTCCCATTAAAATAATCATAATAAATAAATTAAAAATGATAAAAAATACAAAATTGTTTCTCTGAGTTCTCTGAACTCAGAGAGGTTTAATAAAAATATTAAGATAATTTTGGTAAATAAAACATTATTTTACATTTAATTAAAATCATTAAAATTGATTCATAATTAAATAATAATGATAGATTTAATTCAGAAAGTCATGAAATTTTGTCTAAGTGCTTCTCTGACCTAAGGGGGCCTCAAATAATTTTTTCATAAATAAAAATTTTATTTTGGATATTTAAGTAAATTAATTTTGAAAATACTACTTTCAAAATTTAAATAATTTTTTAAATTAAATTAAATTTTGAAAATCCGCATTTTCTTCTCTAATGTTTTAATTGACCCATGGATAGGACACTCTAAAAAAATTCTCAAAGTCATTTGAATTTTGATTAATGAGTTATGAGATGAAGGGCTCCAAAGGCGGAGTAACTTTAGATTTTAGTGCCTCAATCAAGATTTAAGATTAATTAAAGGGAAGATGGGCAATTTTGATCCGAATGAACTTGTTTGGATGATTGAAATACAATGGGATTAAGAGGTAGGAACTCACTTGCCACCTTTCCTATAATAAGAACAAAATTGTAATTTCTTTAATTATCATGGCTTGGAAGTCAATAATATTTAAATGATTCTCAATTGATAGGTTTGAGTTAGAAAGATAATATTTCATTATTATTAAGCCCATAATTGATGACAATATAAACTTTCAATAAGAATGCATTTCACTTAAATCAAAATTCTGCTAAGTCATCTACTGTGATTGTTCAGGGCTTGGTAGTGAACTAAGCTTGACATATAAACTCATTTAATTGGACTTATAAAATAACATGATTGATGATTAACACCTTTTTACACTACAATACTTTTGAAACCAAAACCTTTACTTAAATTTGCCTTAGAGGCATCCACCCACATAACTCTTAAATGAAATATTGATTGATTAATTGAGTGTCCTAGCGTTGGGATAAAAAAACATCGAGTTTCCTTGAGCGATGGGATAACCTTAGCTTAACCTTGGATGATTAATAAAATAACATGATAAGTTCAAAATGAAATTGAAATATTTCAAGAAATCTTCAAAGTGGTTCAATGTTATGCTCCGAGCACTTTGAAATCTCTTGAATATTTTGAAGGGCAAATTGAACTTGCTATATTTTATTCTAAAATCATCCTCTAAGATCATCTACTCCTACAATTTGAATTCCTTACAAAATTATATACATATTGTCAAAGCTAACCTTTCAGGTGAAGGAACAGGAAGAATCGACAGGCACACTTTTAAGTCATTGCATTTACTTTTTCGAACCTCTTGTTTCTTGCTTGCATGCTTAAAGTCACCTTGCATGTCAAAACCAAAACTAAAAATTAAACAAGATAAAATTCACCAGCACAACACTCAAAATATAAGATAACTCAAAATCTAATCACAAACAAAATAAAACAAAAATTGCAACCAAATTAAAACATATATATCGGATAATCGGGAATCCCTCAGAGGAGGTAACCTACTATTGTTAACGAGATTTCCCACGGTCTAAATGAAAGTACGGAACTCATTAAATTGGGTTTAGTAAATTCATTTGGACTAAGTGAATCTGAAAGAAAATAGTGGTGTCAAAATGAGGAAACTATAGGATCCTAACTGGTGTTGCTCTAATCAACTTTAACATTCCTCATATTATTTAAATAACCATGACCTTAGGAAACATTTGATTTGACATCAAAACTTGACACATTAGAAAACTTGATATCTAAACCTGATACTTCTCTCAATCCCCATAATTTGACGCTTCTAAAACTTAAAGTTGTCACGATGAGGAGCTTGGAGTTAGCATTGTGGGCAGCACAGTCATCTTCAACAGCAAAACATGTCTAAACCAACTAAACCATTCTTTAGAATTAAACAACAAACCATAGGATTTTGAGGTTGTCCACCTAGTGCGACATAAATCCTTAACTTTCATTTAGGCTTTTGTATGGCTCCGCTATACAATTTAAGCCTTAACCTGCTTTAGATTCCGAGGTTGTCGTTTGTCACGACCTAAATCCTCATATCTTTCAGGCTATTTGTGTGATCGTTTCACATGAATGTAAGCCCTAATTAATAAAATTAGTAGGATGAAACATTTAAATATTTCTCTTCTAAATTGAAGCCAAATCATAGAATAGCTTGAGAAGTCACCGAGGTTCTCCTCGGGATCTGTGACATTCCCTAGTTCTTCTTCCTTTGGATTCCAGAAATAAAAATGTTTCAAATTTGAACCATTCCCCTTTCACACCTCTTTGCCTGATCTCTTTCAAAATTCATATTCCTTTGACCTCTTTGAAGACAACATCCCCTGATTTTTATCGAGAGTTTTCTTAGATGACTTCAGTTATCTAAGATGTAATTAACTATAAGGGCTTGGCTTTATAAGAAACTTTCAAGAACCCAACTTAATATAATCCTATTTAATTTTCCATATTAAATAAGGGAACTTGTCAGTTTATAAATAAAATGGTTTCGCAGACCAAATGGATGTCATGCATTTCTTAGTTTATTTGATTGAGCCTCATTATCAAGTTATGTGTTTATCTTTTGAGGTAGATACATAGCTTGAGGTGTAGCGCTCTTTCATCTAAACTTTGAAATATATGAGATCAGATTGATTTCATATTTTTCTAAAATTACACACACACACACACACACACACACACAGATATATATATATATATATATATATATATATATATATATATATTAAAATATCCCTCTAAAGCAGACAACGGGATTCTGATTCCGGCGACTGACAGCTTCCACAGAATGACCCCCTTAAAATAGTGCCGACAGCTTCTCGCGACTTTGTTGGGGACTAATTTATCTCTCCATTTAAATTTTGCAATATCATCTTCATACATTGGTAATGTGTTCATGTTCATTATAGACTGAATTATCCTTAATCCTTTGGCATGCTTCACCCATTTCTTTCTTGGGTAAGTACAATCAACTCTTTCAGACTTCAGGACCATCTGTTCAATCACCTTTGAACAGAGAGATTCAGAAGTTCATTAGGATTTTTATCTTTGTGTGGATTCAAACCCTCAATAGGTGTGTTGGTGGACTAGTTATGTCTGGGCATTGTGTATTGTGAAGTCAGTTACGTACTGGGTCCTAAACTTCACTTTCCCTTTCAAGTTTAGTTTGTTATTTTGCAAATTAAATTGAATTGTGTCGTGCTGCGCTTACTCTTTAAACCTTCTTTGTATAATTAATTAAAATCTTCTATTTTCAAAGTTACTTTTACTAAATTCCAAAATATTTTTCATAAAGTAAAATAAAAATAAAAGACTCTATAGAGTGACCTTTGTTAATTTTTAGTTCTCACATTAGAATTACAAGGTATTGGAAAAATAACTAAGTCCAGAGCTTTCTTTTTTAAGCTGCTGTTATGGAGTTCCCTACGCTCACTTTCTCATGCAACCTGTCGATGAGTCTTGATGCCCGCAACGTCGCCCCTACCATCAAGTTTGGAGCCGGATTCGATGAACTTGAAATCATGCTCAGAAAGGCTCCCTTTGTCATAATGAAAGTTACCACTTCGAACGTTTAAGAGTCATGAGCTGAGTTCAGCCTGAATTGTCCTCAGGATTTCCTTTCCTATAAGAAGGTAATAACTATAGCCTGATCCCAGAAAATATAGTTAAGTAAATTTTATAAAGTTGACTCTGCTTTAAAACAGTGCCAAAAATTTGATGTGGTATTTTATGAATAATAACGTTAAGTACTTAATGTTGGGATTCTACATAAGTATATGTATTGTTATCAAGTAATATAATACTTTCTATTTAACTCCCAAATATCAATCACATGAGGAAGATTTAAATTTAAAATGATAAATTAACTAGGAAATTCATAGAAATAAAACAAAATTACTGTAACTAATTTTGAATGTTTAAGATACTATGAGAACAAAATTATTAACTACTAGAAAAATTTAAATGCAAAGTTTAAAATAGTAACTACTAAACTATGTTTATGTGATGGTGTTTTCTAATACGAAAAAGCATCCTTCCCACTATAATGAGTTTCATAGAATGATTGAGTATCAATTATCTGTCATAGTGAATTTTTCTCTAATATAGGTGGTATTTGAGAATAGTTCACTCCAATTTGATCAATCTTTTTCGATATAACAAAAATTTGAGATGCTAAAATACAATTGCATCAGATTCATGAATACTAGCTACTCTCTTAGGATTTACCCGTTCAGAGAGACATTGAAAATTATTAGTAGTCATTTCTTCTATTAAAGAGTATGCTTCATCAAAAGGTTTTAACGTTAAAGATCCACCAGCAATAGCATCTATAATAGATCTAAGTGATCCTACTATTCTATTCTAAAAAGCTTGAATTATTAACCAATCTGGTAAAGCATGATGTGGACATTTTCTAAGGAGATCCTTAAATCTTTCTAGGCTTCATATATAGACTACCCTTCAAATTGACAAAAAGATGTAATATTGTTTCTAAACTTAGCGGTTTTCAAGGGTGGAAAATATCTAGCCAAGAATTTTTGTGATAGTTCTCCCGAACTTCTGATAGATCCAGGTGCTAATGAGTTTAACCAAGCTTTGGCTTTATCCCTTCATGAAATAGGAAAAAGTTTAAGCCTAAAAATATTATTAGACACTCCATCATATTTAAAAGTAGCACAAATCTAAAGAAAACCAGCAAGATGTAAGTTAGGATCTTCAATATATGTTCCTTCAAGCTGATTATTTTGTACCATTTGGATAATAGCAAGTTTAAGCTCAAATGAATTAGCAGCAACATCAAAATTTTGAATAGTAAAGTGAAGTTCATCTACTGTTGGATTAGCATAATCTCTTAAAGGTCTTTTTCAATTTTTATTCATTTGATTATCTAAGTTATTCGACATTTTGTTCAAAATTTTAATTTCTTTTTGTTGTTTTAAAATTTTTCTAATAGTACATTCTAATTTTGAATCGTAAGGTACTAAACCTTTAGATCCAATATTTTGCAAAAACAAATATAATGAGTAAAGAAAAATTTCTTAAAAATACTCTTAAATATATGGTTATATTTTTTGGATTTTATAATTCTTTTTGTCTTCTGTATATTTTTTTTTTCTAAATTTCCTAATTTAGCAAATCTATTTAATTTATCGTTACCTTCTCTAGCAACGACGCAAAAAACTTGATCCCAAGAAAATATAGTTGTGTTAAATTTATAAATTGACACTGCTTTGCAACGACGTGAAAAACTTGATGTAGTATTTTATGAATAATAATCTTAAGTACTTAAAATTGGGGTTCTACGCAAGTATATGTATCATTATCAAGTAATTAAAGACTTTCTTTTTAAGTCCCAAATATCGATCCCACGGTAAAGTTTTAAATTTGAAATGAATAATTAACTAGGAAATTTACAGAAATCAAACAAAATTATTATCACTAATTTCAAAAGTAAGATATTATCAAAGCTAACTTATTTTCCTCTAGCAAAATTCAAAAGCAGGTTTTAAAATTAATGACTATTAAACTATGTTTATGTGATGAAGTTTTCTAATGTGAAAAAGCATATTTCCCACTAAAATGAGTTTTTGGTGAAATGAGATGAGATAAATAGTTTAAAAATGTATTGTGCCAAGTAGGAGCAATTTTAATTCTCTATCTTGACTGAGTGTTATAGAAAATCATTGGCTAATCCTAGGTTTAGTCACTAAATCCGTGGCTAGGCTAGGACGATACTGACTTCCACTCTAGAGCTGCCACTTCCCTTCCTCTGAAGGCTAACTCTCGCTTTAGTTTTTAAACACTAAGATCGAATTGGGGATTTTTAATCTGTCACCCGAGAAATCTCCAATTCTACACCCAACAAAGTATATTTCCCTATTTATTTGCACTTAATCCCATGAACGAAATACTCTTTCATGGACTTAAATGTGATTTTCACTCTGTTGTAGAACTCATACTCCATTTCCCGGATCATATGTTTCACAACATATTTTAACAAATCAATTGGCTAGATAAAAAAGTAAATGAAGGGCGAAGTTAAAAACCATCACAATTTATTTTAGATTTTAACATTGGCACATCTACATTATCTCTTCATTTCACCATATCTCAGAGTAGGCAGAAAGATAAAGGAATCTACTCAGACTTCAAGAGAAAGATACAACAAAACATAAATTTTGTATATAAAAGAAAGTTCACACAATAATTATAAACAAACAACACTTATCTAAAACTCTTTCTCAAAGCAAATCCCTTGTAGCCTCTCTTAGGAAATGTACGAAGAAGAAATCTCTCATTTCTCTTCTTCTCTAACACTTCTTACAGAAGAATTCACATTTAAACTCACTAAAAAAACTCAAATCTATAAAAATAATAACTAACTAATGGTGTGAAATGGTGTGGAATGTAGTTGTGTGAAGTGGAAAATTAAAAACGAGTGAAAGAAGTTGAAATGGTGTTAGGGGGTTTTTGATCAAATTTCGGCCTAATAAAGCTTAGGTTGGTTCTCCAATAGGCACTTCAAAAAACTCTTCAAAAAGTGTCCAAATTTGTCAAATATTCTAGAAACAGGGCTTCCGGTGACACTGGCACCGTCGGCGCCCATCCTGACGCCTTCGACGCCAGAGGACCGTAATTAAATCCCAAGTTTCTGTTAAATGGCGTCGTTGACACAGAAGAAATTTTGAACTTCTCCATTTTTTCTCCAAATTTCATCCTTTTTGCTCCAAGTCCTCAAAATCAACAACCTATAATAAAACATAGAAATTACCTTCCATTAATGTGCAATATCACCAAAAATGAGTATAAAATATGGGTATAAAAATGCATATATTTTTGGTGTATCAAAATCCCCCAAAGTTAAATGTTACTTGTCCTCAAGTAACTCTTTTATTACATAAAAAAATGACTTATAGTAAATATTGTAACTTCTAGATTTCCATATCATAGTTCACTATATAAAATAGAATCACTTAAGAAAAAAAATCAAAATAACTCCAATTAATACTAAAGGTATAAGAATATCTAGTAGTCAAGTCTAAGATTTTTTATTCTCTATTCTTTTCAAGGAAAATTATAAATTATTCATATTAAAGCCACTTAGATTATCTAAATGAAAAAAAACTTCATGAAACTTTATTAGTAAATATGCTAATACTAAAGTATAAGTTTAGAAAATTTAGCCAAGCATTCTTCTTAAAGTTGATTCAAGCGAAGCCAATTTTTAATTAGGCATCTCCTCAAGCTTCTCTTCACATAATTTTTTTCTTTTCTTTTTTCTCTTTTCTTTTCAGGATCATTTTCATTCTTTTTTCTTTTCTTTTCTTTTCATGTGAGGATTACTATATCTGGATAACCTTTAATGATTTTGAACTTCACTATCCCTATCTTAAAGTTAAAAAATTTTCACATTACTTCACTCTATAAACTTATATTAGCTTTAAAGATTTTTCATAAAGTTTTAATCGTTTCTTCTTACATGAATCTCTAAGATTTTTAATACTTGAAAAATACAAATTCCTTTACTAAAAAAAATAATGTAGACTTATTATATAATACCAAATAATATTAATCTCTAAAATTAACCTTTATTATTTAAAAATTTTACTTAAGTTTACTATATATTTAGAAGCATAGATATAGTTATCTAAAGTTACGCACTAATACGAAAGGTCATGTTAAATTTTTAAAATATTTTTAAAACATAACTAATTGAGGACAAACAAAATTAAGTTTCTTTTCTTTAAAAGGAATTTCTCTTCCCCCCAAACTTAAATTTTTAAAAGATTTTAAATGAAGAACTAAAAAATTAAGGGTTAAAGAAAACTTTTAATACATATAGAAAATACATCAGTTGAAGGTACTGATTTGAAACTTAACTCTGAAATATTGCAGATGATAATATAAAAAGCTACAAGACTTAAAACATTAAATAACACATAATACATAAAAAAATTGTTGAGAAAGAGTTAACAACAGATACATCCAAAAAAGTACTAAAAACTAATAAC
>NEWO01001763.1:28320-42842 GCA_003013225.1 Phalaenopsis aphrodite
CTTCAAGAATTTGACCATTGAATAGACATAAGTATTCAAACTTTTGTCTTATTAAATCATTAAAGTGAGCATTTTTGCCCTCCATATTTTCCATTCTATGATCCATTCTCAAATTATCACCATGTTGGATCATCATTTGTTCCATAAGTTCTTGGATAGTAGGGGTACTAGAAGTACCTGAACTAGTAGGAATAACCATAGTCCTACTTCCAAATCTCCATACAACATGAGATTCATAAGTCTCCAATCATCTCCAGTAGTCTTAGAGGTTCAATCATCTCTTCCTCTGGTCTATAATCAATTCATGACTGTTCCCCAATGTGAAGATCAGGGCAGGGTGTGCTAAACCTCCAGTAGTCTCTCCAAAAGCAATAGATCTAGTATTTCTATAAATAATAGGGCCTACATCTATTCTTTTCATCTGCTGGATACAAAATTTTAAGATGGCTTTATCCCTTATAACCTCAATCTGATGATTTGTTGGTATCATTCTTCCAGAAATAAAATAGTGTCAGCCGTCAGATACTAAATTTAACATAGAAAGAGGAAAGTTTACCTTAACTCCATTATTCACCTTCAAAGTTCCTCTTCCATCAGAAAAAAAAGAAATAACTTCATCCAAGGCCTCATTTGTAGTAGAAAATGACTTATATTGACAGCTATACACATCTTCCAACTAATAAAATTCATTAATTTTACTTGAAGTAAACTCCATATTTTTTCCACGAACAAATACAAAGTCTTCAGAAGTCTCCGTGAAATTAGCATAAAAATCCATCACTATACCAATAATCACCTCGGCAATAAAGTAGCAGAAGTTCTCCCACTGTCGAGCATTGATTATTCTCTCAACTTCTCCTCTCAAATTTTTAAATCCTCGATCTGGAATCACTTTTTTAGTGTTACGTAGACTGTTGAAGCAAATGTTTGCCTTGTAATTGATAAACTTTTGATCATAAAAATCCACTTTTTTTTTCCTTTGCTCATTCTAGGTGCCATGGTAAATCTACAAAAATTTGATAAAATCCAAATAAATTCCCAAAAAATTCCAAAAATCACAATGTAAAATGTTTTAAACTTAAATATACTAAGTAAGAGTTCTTCACCTAAGGATTTTCTCAAAATTTTCCAAAAAAATCTCAAAATTTCAGATCTCGATAATGTGAGATAAATCCTTAGTAAAAATAACAAATTTTGAGTTCAAAGTGTAGCTCTTACGTGGAGAAGATGAAATCCAAGCTTTGTTTACCTTAAAATCACCTCAAATCCAAGCAAAAGCAAGCCCCAGGTGCAAAAAACGGAGGTTGAAGGTGACTTAAGGGGTTAAAATTTTGTTTCACAGTGCAAATCTCAAATTTTAAAGGTATTTGGGTATGTTCGGGTCGAGGGTGCTATCAGCGCCCATCCGGCGCCAGAGGCCTAAAATTCATAATTTTGATTTTTTTCAATTTTCAATTTTCTCTCAATTTACTCTAAAGCTTATTTAGTCTTTTTGAAAATTAATTTTCATCTAAAAATAATTCACAAACAAACATTTTCACAAACAACACCAAACTAACTTTTATATATAAAAATACACTTTTACAAATACATTTTACTAATCACAATTCTAGATCTTGAAAGCAAACTAACTTATAATTCAACGTCGAAATCAAGTCACAACACTAAAATACTAATACAAAACTATACACATAATCAAAGTTTTAAAGCAAAGTAAAGTAAATCAAACCCACACAATTACATTAAAGCATAAGTATTTTAAAATAGTAGAGAGTCCAACTTCATCAATTTATCTGCCTCTTCTTCATTACTTTCTCCTCCTCTAATATCTCCCATAAATTGATAATTGACATATAAATTATAATCCATTTTTCTTCAACACTTATACCAATCCTGCTTCAACTATTCCTATATGGTCAAAGTTCTCCTTCATTCTCCAATCTAGGTGATCAAAACGATAGTTAAGATTTCTTATTGCATTCGTAAAACTCTACGGTTCTCTTTCTATTTTCTTCATTCTCTTCTCCAAAGATATTGAACTTCTAACTACTGGTGGAATCAATGGCATTTAAGCATGTGATGAATGATCCAAAATACAATCTAATGCTTCATTTCCATTTCCTATTTAATTTCCATCAGAATGATTCATAGGCTCCCAAGGTAGTAAAACTTTTTCCCAACTGTCATATGGAACTTCAGATTGACTGCAAAGTAGGAAAATTGTAGAATGATGCCCAAGTCAATATATTAGCCCATTCATGATAATACCCATAACAGATTTGAAAATAATTGACCCTACGTCAATGGATTTTTTGATTTGAATGCAATAGTTTAGAATGACACTTTCTTTTGTAACTCTACTAATCTTCATGGTAGGTAGTATTCTTGCAGATATGAAGAAATACCATTATTTTGAAATTGGATTAAGCAGCGACACAGAGAAACTAACGTGTCCCTCATCTCTGATTTCCTATGTATGATGTTCATCCGTCAGAAAATTATATACTTCTTGCATCTATCTCTCATTGAGATAAAATTTGTATAATGATAGATTGGAACATTTTCTATCATATACAAATCATTAATCCGAGTCAGAGTAAATGGTACAACCTTACCTCAAATGAAGACAACTCCTTGGGTAATTCCATGTAGGTTGGCATAAAACTCTTTTACTACGGGTACTATAACTGCAGCAATAGTGTAGCACAGAACTTCCCAACATCTCTGTACAATGATTTTCTCGATCTGTGAACTTAAATTACTAACTCCATGATTGAAAAGCCTCTCTCCATGATAAGTATCTTCTTTATGATGAATTTGTCGTACAATCTCTGCGTGTCAAAATTGATAAACTTTCTTCTATTAAAAGCTGCATATCTTGAAGTATTTCTGGAATTGAAAGCCATGGAATTTGAAATTAGGAAGTTTTTAGATGTCCAAGTCAGTTTTTGGGACTTTAAAAACACCTCTTAACGGCTATTAAGATGCAAAATCCTGCCAAAGTCTGCCATAAATGTTCAGCACGTGAAAAATACTTGGGACGTCATCGAAGCTCCAATTGGCGCTGTCGGCGCTAGAGGCTAAATTTGCGTCTGAAATTTTTTTGTTCAATTTGGTTCTGAATTTTCATCCAATAACAGTATTTGTCTTAATTTATGATATATAAAATTGCGTAGGACTTAAAAAATTCTTATATTTCCTAATACATAAACACTCTATTAAAAAAATAGTAATATAAAGATATAGATTCATATATGGGTTGCATCCCGTAAAACACTTGGTTTAACGTCGTCAGTCCGACATAACATTGGTTTAATTGGGTTGACTTAACATTAAAACTTCTTTAATTGGGGTATGTGTCCTTCATAATAATATTTCAATTGATGTCCATTAATTTTAAAAATCTTTCCAGATTCAGGATCCTTAATAACAACAGTTTCATAATGATAGACTTTAGTCACTTTAAATAGTCCAAACCGTTTGGATTTCAGTTTTCCTGGAAATAATCTCAATCTTGTATTATATAATAAACTTCTTATCCAGGTTCACACTTCTTATTAATAATCTTTTGATCATATCATATTTTCATTTTCTCCTTATAGATTCTTGCATTATCATATGCTTCATTTCTAATCTCCTCAAGTTTATTGAGTTGCAGTAATATTTTCTCACCAGCATCTTTTAGATTGAAATTAAATTCCTTAATAGCCCAAAATGCTTTATGCTTCAATTGTACTGGTAAGTGGCATGTTTTTCCAAAAATAAGTTTGCATGGGGACATTCTTATAAGAGTCTTATAAGCAGTTCTGTTTGCCCATAATGTAGTATCTAATCTAGCAGACCAATCTAACTTATAGAGATTTATAGCTTTTTCTAAGATTCATTTTAATTCTTGATTCAATATTTCTGCTAGATCGCTAGTCTGAGGATGATAAGCAGTAGAAAATCTATGCATAATATCATATTTTCTTATCAATTTCTCTATTCTCTTATTTCTAAAACGGGATCCTCCATCAGTAATAATTACTCTGGGCATTCCATATCTTGTAAAAATATTTTTATTTAAACAGTTAGAAACACTCCGAGCATCATATTTAGGTATATCAACAACTTCAATCCATTTGGACATATAATCAACAACAAGTAATATATATAAGTTTCCAAATGAAGGCATAAATGGTCCCATAAAATCTAATCCCCACACATAAAAAATTTCAATTTCCAATGTGTAATTTAGAGGCATTTTGTTTCTTCTAGAAATATTTCCTACTCACTGACATCGATCGTATGTTTTAATATATTCAATAACATCTCTAAAAATAGTAGGCCAATAAAATTTAGCTTGCAAAATTTTATAAGCAATTATATTTGTTCCAAAATATCCTCCAAATTTAGAGTCATTACATCTTTCAATTATTTGTTGAGTTTCTTCATAAGGCACACACCTTCTAATAATTATATCTTTACATTATTTATATAAATATGTGTTATCCTAGAAATAGAATTTTGAATCATATATAAATTTCTTTAATTGTTAATTCTTAATATCTGGTGGTAGAATATCACTTACTATATCGGCATACCACGATGTATTTATTTCATCATTACTATATTATTTTTCATCAAGGAAATTTTCTAAAATCTCATTTGCAAAATTAGTTAATATTTCTTTTTCTAGTCTAGACAAATGATCAGCTATTTGATTGTCATTTTCCTTTCTATCAACTACAGAAAACTTAAACTCTTGCAATAGAAATATCCATCTAACTAACCTTAGTTTAGCATCATTCTCTTACATTAAATATTTAATAGCATAATGATCTGTATGCACTATGTATTTAGTTCCAATTAAGTAAGGTTTAAACTTATCAAAGATATAGAAAATAGCTAATATCTCCTTTTCAGTAGTAGTGTAGTTAATTTGAGCATCATTCAGAGTTTACTAGCATAATATATTATTTTAAAAACTTTGCTATGTCGTTGTCCTAACTTAACTCCAATAGCATACTCACTAGCATTACACATTATTTCAAAGGGTTTTTCCAATCAGGTGGTACTATTATAGAAGCAGTGATTAATTTTTCTTTCAATAATTCAAATGCTTTTATACATTCCTCATTACAATCAAATTTCGTGTCTTTTTCTAAAATTTGGCAAAATGGCTTAGTTATTTTTGAAAAATTATTTATATAACGCCTGCAGAATCCAACATGTCCCAACAAAATTCTTACCTCATTGATCATAGTCGGTTGTGGTAATTTTTCAATAACTTGAATTTTTTCAGGATCTACTTCCATTTCATTTTTTGAAATTTTATGCCCAAGTACAATTCCTCCTGCAACCATAAATTGACATTTTCCCCAATTTTGTACTAGGTTGATTTTTGCACATAATTCTATAACTTCTTCAAAATTATTTAAGCATAATTCAAATGAAGTCCCGAATATAGAGAAATCATCCATAAATACTTTCATTCTATGCTCAATCAAATTACTAAATATTGACATCATACATCTTTGAAATGTTGCAGGTGCATTGCACAGTCCAAAATGCATTCTATGAAAAGCAAATGTTCCATAAGGGCTTGTAAATGTTTTCTTGTCTTGATCTTTAAAAGAAATTGGAATTTGATGATAACCAGTACATCCATCTAAGAAACAGTAATATTTATTTCCAGCCAATCTATCCAAAAGTGATCTTTCCTGGTAGCAACGTTTAATTTTCTATAATCTATACAAATTCGCCAACCAGTAACTTGTCTTATTGGAATTAATTCATTTTTCTCATTTACCTCAACAGTCACTCCTCCTTTCTTTAGAACACAGTGAATTGGGCTTACCCAAGCACTGCCTGAAATGGGATATATAATTTCAACATCTAACCATTTTAAAATTTCTTTTTTAACAACTTCTTTCATTATGGTGTTTGATCTCCTACGAGAATCAGCTTTAGGTTCATAATGTTCATCTAATAAAATTTGTGTTTACAAATTGAAGGACTAATTCCTTTGATATCTGCTAAGTCCATCCAAAATCCTTTCTATATTTTTTTAACATTTCTCTTAATTTTTTTTCTTGAATTTCAGTTAACTCAGAAGATACAATAACAGGCAATGTAGATGAGTCCCTAAAAAATACATATTTTAAATGAGCATGTAATACTTTCAGTTCAAGTTCAGGTGGTTTAATACTTGAAGGAATAAGATTTTTATTATCATTTTCCAATAAATCTAAAGTTTCAAATTTGTCCTGAATATAATCTAAATTTTCTTTTATCATTTCATCCCCATTTTCACTAAATTCTTCTTGCTTTAATTTCTCTTTAAACTCTTTCTTAAATTGTTAATTACTTAGATAATCAGTAACTTCCATCCTAAAACATTCATTGTCTTTTTCTATTGCAGGATATTTCATAGCTTTTGCATTATTAAATCTTACTTCAAGATCATTAACCCTCATTATTAATTCTGCTTTTTGTACATCTATCACAGCTGTCCCTGCTGTAAAAGGCGGTCTTCCCAAAATAATAGGTATTTCTTCATCTTCCTCCATATCTAATACTATAAAGTCTATAGGCAAAATAAATTTATCCACTTTTACTAATACAACTTCTATAACTCCTTTAGGATAAGTGATTGATCGATCAACTAACTGAAGGGTTACAATAGTAGGGGAAATCTCTCCTAAATCTAAACATTTAAAAAATGATAAAGGCATAAGATTGATACTCGCTTCTTAATCACATAAGGTTTTTCCATAAAAGTTTTCACCAATTGCACAAGGTATAGTAAAACTTCCAGGATCTTTAAATTTTTGAGAATTTTTTTTCTAGATAATAGCGCTACACCCTTCACTAAGTGCAACAATCTCATGACCTACAAACTTCCTTTCTTGTTTAGTATATCTTTCATAAATTTCACATAACTTTACATTTTTTTTCCAAAGCCTCAATGAAAGAAATATTTATCGTTAACTTTTTAAGGATTTCTAAAAGGTTTGTAAATTGTTTGTCTTTATTCTTCTATTTTAATCATTGAGGAAATGGTGGCGATGGTTTTTCTAAGGAAACTTGTGTTTGTTCATTTTCATTATGGTCACTTTCCATCTCTTCCTTCTCCTCATCAACTTTTGTTTCTCTTTGGGTTCTTGTTTCAACTTCTTTTCCACTTCGTAATTGAATTGATTTAATTTTTTCTTTATTTTAATCTTTGGGATTCACTTCCACCGTACTCGGAAAAATTCTTGATGGTATGTTACTAAGTGCAATAGTAATATGTTCTAATTATTTTTCAATATTTCTAATAGCAGCCCCTTGATTTTGTATTTGATTTTTCATATTCAACATTACCTCTTCCATCGTTAATTTCTTTTCCTTAACTTGTGGGTTAGGGTTAGAGTTAAATCCAAGAGGATAATAAGGTTGATAATTAGGATTTTATAGGTAATTTAAATTTTCTGAAGGGTTCATTGAATTGTTATAACTATGTTAAATAAAATTAGGGTAATTTTTCTGTCCAGGATTGTAATAGTTAGAATAAGGATTGTTATTTCGATTATTAATAGCATTCAAAGTTTCATAAGATGATTGAGTATCAGCTATCTATCTTAATGAATTTTCCTCTAATACAAGTGGTATTTGAGAATAGTTCACTCCAATTTGATCAATCTTCTTCGATATAGCAACAATTTCATATGCTAAAATAGACCTTGCATTAGATTCCTTAATACTAGCTACTCTCTTAGGATTTACCCATTCAGACGGCCATTGAAAATTATTAGTAGCCATTTCTCTATTAAAGAGTATGCTTCATCAAAATATTTTGACATTAAAGATTTGCCAGCAGTAGCATCAATAATAAATCTAAGTTATCCTACTAATCCATTGTAAAAACTTGGAATTATTAACCAATCTGGTAAAGCATGATGTGGACATTTTCTAAGGAGATCCTTAAATCTTTCACAGGCTTCATATATCGATTCCCCTTCAAACTAACAAAAAGATGTAATATCGTTTCTAAGCTTAGTGACTTTCGAGGGTAATTTCCTAATATACTTGATGGGGAAGGTAACTTCGAGGGTAACAAAAAGTTGACTCCGCTTTGCAACGTTGCTAAAAACTTGATGCGGTATTTTATGAATAATAATGTTAAGCACTTAAAGTTGGGATTCTATGCAAGTATATGTATCGTTATCAAGTAATATAAGACTTTGTTTTTAAGTCTCAAATATCGATCTCATTGTAAATGTTTAAATTTGAAATGATAAATTAACTAGAAAATTTATAGAAATCAAACAAAATTTTTGTCACTAATTTTGAAATTTTAAGATATTATCAAAGCTAACTTATTTAATACTAGCAGAATTTAAAAGTAGGTTTTAAAAATAATGACTACTAAACTATGTTTATGTGATGAAGTTTTCTAATGTGGAAAAGCATATTTCCCACTACAATGAGTTTTTGGTAAAATGAGATGAGATAAATGGTTTAAATATGTATTGTGCCAAATCGGAGCAATTTTAATTCTCTATCCTAATTTGGAGTTATAGAAAATCATTCTCCAATCTTAGGTTTAGTCTCTAAATCCGTGGCTAAGCTAGGAGGATACTGGCTCCCACTCTAGAGCTCCCACTTCCCTTCCTCTAAAGGCAAACTCTGGCTTTAGTTTTTAAACATTAAGATCGAGTTGGGGATTTTTAGTCTGTCACCCTAGAAATCTCCAATTCTACACCCAACAAAGTATATTTCCCTATTTATTTGCACTTAATCCCATGAATGAAATACTCCTTCATAGACTTAAATGTGATTCTCACTATGTTGTAGAACTCATACTCCATTTCCCGGATCATATGTTTCACAACATATTTTAACAATTCAATTGGCCAGATTGAAAAGGAAATGCAGAGCGGAATTAAAAAACATCAAAATTTATTTTAGATTTTAACACTGGCACACCCGCATCATCTCTTCATTTCACCATTTCTTCGAGTAGGGAGAAAGATAATGAAATCTACTTAGACTTCATGAGAAAGATACAACAAAACACAAATTTCATATATAAAAGAAAATTCATACAACAATTCTAAACAAATAACACTTATCTGAATCTCTTTCTCAAAGCAAATCCTTTGTACCCTCTCTTAGGAAATGGAGGAAGATGAAAAATCTCACTTCTCTTCCTCTCCAAGACTTATTAGAGAAGAATTCACACTTTAACTCACCACAAAAACTCAAATCTATAAAAACAATAACTAACTAATAATGTGGAATGGTGTGGAATGTAGGTGTGTGAAGAGGAAAATTGAAAATGAGTGAAAGAAGTTGAAATTGTGTGAAGGGGGGAGGGTTTCTGATCAATTTTTTGCCCTAAATGGAGCCTAGGTTGGTTCTCCAATAAGTGCATCCAACAACTCTTCAAAAAGCGTCCAAATTCACAAAATCTTCTTGAAACAAGGCTTCCACCAACACTGGCGCCGTCGATGCCAGAGGCCCATAATTAAATCCCAGGTTTCTCTCAAATGGCGTCGTCGCCGCTCAATCTTGCATTGTCGGCACTGAACAAATTTTGAACTTCACCTTTTTTTTATCCAAATTTCATTCTTTTAGCTTTCTTTTTTCTCCAAGTCCTCAAAATCAATAACCTACAATAAAACATAGAAAATATTTTCCATTAAAGTGCAATATCACCAAAAATGAGTATAAAATATGGGTCTAAAAATGCATATATTTTTGGTGTATCAAACATACAACCGAAGGATTTACCGTGCCAGTGTTTGAAATTTGATCAAGTTTGAGGGTTATGCCATTAAATTGGTCGCAAAGAAGAAACCACAATCAAAAGGATCGTAGGGTTGCTAAAGCCTAGATTCATGAAGAAATGTCAGTTGATGAAATTCCTCACCACGAGGAACTAGGATTTTCGGAAACCTATCCCCTTATATGAGGGAGTAGGATCCATCCCTTAATGGACACCAATGGGTATGAAAGTATCCAGAACATTGTTGTTACTTTACTGTTACCTCACAAACATGGTGAGGAGAGGGAGAAGCCAACTCCCATCACCCAAGTCAGTACAATATTCAAGAGATGAGCAACCAAGGAGGGTTGTTAAGTTGGTGAATTACTTAAACGAGTGAGATGTGCAGTATGCCCTCGGAAGAAGAAAGAAATTTTAAGAGATGTCAGATCTTTTAGACAATCTCAAAGATCAACTAAAATTTTGCCTGCTCACATTCCCGTCAGGTTCCACTTGGGAAGCAAAGTTGATACCACCATCATCACCACCAATTCTATTGTTGCTACTCCAGGTCCTGCAGGCCATCGACTGGCTAAGTCACATCTGGGTTTGGGAATTCAACCAGTTACGATTTATAGGGACACCTCTAAAGTTCCAAAGGAAAAGATGAAGAGGTTATTTGTTACTATATCTGGTCTACATCATGGGGAGCATACCTCTCTTCGGCATGTCGATGCCTCTTTTGAGACACCCTGTCTCAAGACATCTCAGTCGAAGAAAAAGGTATGGGTACCTAAGGTTGCCGTACCAATACAGTTCGTCAGCCTATAGGGTAGGATCATGGAATAAAGCAAGGATTCAAAGTATTCAACATTGTCACAACTATTGCTATGAAGTTGGATGAACAAATGGAGGATATTCAAGAGAGTCCCTCAGATTTAACGATAATACAAGAATCAATAATCGAAGAAAAGGTTAAGAAGCTTAGGGTTAAGATTTCTGAGTTAGCTTGAGAACATGGGGTTTCTATTGATAATGATGATGAAGAAGATTTTGACTTTAACGACTATCTCAATGAAGACTTTATGAAAATTCATGTCATCAAAACCCGAGTCACTGCATTTGCATGCAACATCCAACCTTACGTTGAAGGGAACATCGTAGATGATCTATGCAGGGTTGTTATACTAAAGGATGAGCAAATCATCCAAATGGAGAAAAGGATAGAAGAGATGGGTACTTCCATGGCTGCCATGACTACAGTTCACGGACAGTCTCAAGCACCACAGTTAGCTTCTCGAGAAGTCAATCTGTCAGAGATTGTACATATCACAGATGAAAGGAGGGAAGTTGCCTCAGCTAACAGAGATGATCAACAGAAGAAGGATTCTCCATCAAGTGTCATATTGGAAAAAGAATTTAAATAAATGGTCAAACAACTTCGAAAGGCCTTAACCCAATCTAAGGGTGGTGTATTGATTTTAAAGGGTAAACCCTACCTGGAGGAGTTCGATGCCACACTCTACCCTAAGGGTTTTCTGTCACTGAACTTTAAGATATTTGATGGGACCAGAAATCCCAGACAACACATAGCACATTTTCGAGCCAGTTATTGCAATACCAATATAACAAAGCCTTATTCTTCCAACATTTTGTCAGCAGCCTATCAGGAGTTACATTTTATTGGTATGTTGAGCTACCCAATAGATCAGTCAAAACATTTGTCGAGTTAGAACAATTGTTTGTGAAGAGAGTTGTTGGAGCGCAGCATCATATTTATATTGTAGATCTTGTGATAGAGAGGCAAAAACCTAACAAGACACTAGTAGATTTTTTCTTGAGGTGGAGAAACCTTAGCATGAAGTGCGAACCTCAGCTACAAGAACATCATGCAATTGAGAGTCTACTCAAAAGCATCCATGGGCCAATAGCTTTCATTCTTAAGAAACTGACTAGTCCTTCGTGAAACTACTCAGTAAAGCTAGCAATCTGCAAGAGGAAGTTAAACACATGGATTGTTAGGAGAAATTAGAGAAGACCAAAACAACCCAAATATTTGAGAAGTCCAAGATAGTAGCAATAGTTGATAAGGGAAGGAAACCAATGTAGATATAAGTAGAATATTCTTGTCAAAGTTCCTGGTCGTCGTCATAACATGCTCAACAAGCAACATAACAATATGGCCAGTCTAGCCAGCAGTCGCATCAAGGAGGATCATATCAAACAAAAAATAAGAAGGGTCTGACCCCTTCATAACAAAAGAGCATGGTATATTCCTTCAACGATGAAGTTGTACCTAAAATGTTCAGGAATCTAATGAAGAAGCCCAAGTTCAGATTGTCAGATCTAAGAAAAATTGAGGAAGTCGATAATAAAGAGTTGCCCAAATATTGCCCATACCATGGGATGCTTGGACATGCTATAGAGGAATGTTTCATTTTCAAGGATTGACGAGAAAAATCTTAAAGAAGGGAATATAACGATCCTAAAAGAAAATTTAAACGAACCTGAAAAAGGTTCTGTAAATATGATTTCATTCGAGCCAATTGCTCTGATGGATCCCTATTGAGAAGAAGATGGATGGACTACAGTTTGGAGGAAATCATCCAAAAAAATACTGGATAAGATTCAGACCGCTTCAGCTCAGGCAACCGTTCAAAGTCTATAGCCTGCTCAGCCAAAGATAGAGTCTCGTCAAGGAAACCACCGCAACCAAAAGAGAAAGAGAAGAACAATGTCGTAAAGACCGATAGCACGGGGGTAGGATAGGAGTTGCCTCTATCAGATTGATTGTCTCTGATTCAGGGAAGAAAATCCTCGAACCACTGACCATGTATAATTATCGTTTTGCCCAACTGTGGTATTATGAATATAATTATTATGATTCCAGCTATGTCTTAACTATTTCTAGTGATAACATAACTAACTTTGCTCAGTCTAACTCCATTCTCAATTCCTAAACTGATCCTCAAATCATACTTAAGTTTGATGAACCCATTAACAAGCACGAAGAAGATATCAACGATACCGGTTACAATAGCACTGAGAGTGAGGAGCCAGTTCTCGAGCGTCATGGTACACCACTTGTTATCAATTTGGATCTCTTCGATGAAGAAGAAGCAATAGAAAATTTACCTACAATATTGCAAGAAGGAGAAGAAATCACAGAGGTAAATCAATGATGTTGGAAAGTTTTACCCTCGAGGTCAGCTCCCATAGATAAACGAAAACAAATAGTAAGTCAAGAAGAGCTACCTCTACCTCCACCAGTGGAAGAACCAAATAATCAAGTAAAGATTGGAAGATTATATAAGGTGAATTATAACATGCTAGCTCATCTTAGGAGGTTGTCGGCCAAACTAAGCATCTATGATGCTCTGATCCTGTCAAAGAAGATGAGGGAGTCTCTGGTTACATCCTTGCTTGACCCTGAGATTTGTTTAGCTAAGTTGGCCAGCACATCCTCTGATGAAGTTTTTTCATTAAAAGAACATCCTGTGATAAGTTTCACGGATGAAGACTTGTTGCTCGGTACTACTGATCACAACTGACTGCTCTACATCTCTATTAATATCGATAAATTTGTATTGTCTAGAGTTTTGGTAGATCCGGGAGCATCACTTAACCTAATGAGTCTACAAACATTGGCATATTTAGATATTGAGGCTCAAGAGCTTACAATTGATAAAATTATGTTAAGAGGATTTAATCTGAAGGGAAAAAGATCCCCTGGAAATTAGTAACAACCACAAAATTTCATATCATCAACGTGAGACCTCTTTTAATGTTTTACTTGGCCGACGATGGATTCATGAGCACAACATGGTTCCGTCTTCACTACATCAGCGCATAAAATATTACAAGGAAGGACAAGAACGTTTCATTAAAGGAGATTTACAACCATTTTCAATGCATGAAGTTGACATTCATGAAGATGCAACCTACTACACACCTCCAAAGAAAATTGTCTTTCCTAGTGAAGTTATGACAAATAAACATGAAGATTCAGAAGAATCATGAAGGCAAAGCCATTCAACTATACTTCAAAAATCTGCCACCACTCTTTTACAACGAGTTGGTGGGGGTTCGTTTAGTTTATGCACCCGGGTCAAGGCCAGAGACTGTTGACCTCACTTTTGGTTGAGGTTTAGTCTTTCCTCTTTAATAGCCTAAGGTTTAGTTATAGGACTTTCTTGTTGAATATTCCTAAAGGATTAGAAAAGGAACCCTTATCATTAGAAACTTTAAACCTTTCTTTGCTCAACTTGAAGTTTTACATATCAGTCTTAATCTCTAGCACTTAGTAGGTGGGGTTAATATGAGGAAGCTCAAGGGGAATCCCCATACAACTGTTTAACCTAAAGGTTGACCCTGGGTGTTGGTCTGGAGCTAGTTCACTCACTTGCACTCACTTTCACTCACAACCCAAACCCAAAAATTTGTTGACTTTAATCCCTTGATCATTGGGAGACTCATGTAGATGGTCCCCTAGCCACTAGCCCTATGCTTAGGTTTAGCTAAGACCAATACATAGAGGACCCAAATGGGGATTCCATTGGTTCATGACTCATATAGGGTGGTTGGCACCCCGATTTCACCAAAATATCCAACTTAGCCTTTGCCCCCCTCCCCCCCACACAAATCTACCCAAATTAATTAAACACCCCCAAACCCTAAATTTGGCCAAAATCCCAACTTCACCCAAAATACACAAATTTGTTTAAAAATAATTTCAAACCATTTCAAACTACCTAAATTGCTCAAAACCACCCAAACTTTCCAAAATTTC
>NEWO01001764.1:23138-45588 GCA_003013225.1 Phalaenopsis aphrodite
TTCTAAAATCTTAGTTTATAGTTCTAATATTACTCCCTGTGGGATCGATATCTAGGACTCCATTAGAGCCCTATATTACTTGAGCGATACGTATACTTGCATTGATAAGTGTGACTTTACTATTCTTGAATATTTTATATATACATCTTTATCGAATCTATAACTGTTGTCAAGTTTTTGGTGACGTTGTTGAGGAATTAAATCTTTTAGTAGTTTTATTAAATACTTGTATTTTTAAGCATATATAAAGTCGCTGTCAAGTTTTTGGCGTCGTTGCCGGAGAGAAAAAAAGAATCATTATTAGAGAAACAGACAAATTAGGATTAATAGAAAATTTTTACTTGAATTGCAACTTATTTTCATATTTAGTTAACTGTTTTATTGTGTACTGATTTCAAATTGTATGCGTAAATTTGGACCTGAAAATCTTATACTCTACGATTCGAAATTAGAATGCACTGTTAGAAAAATTTGAATATTGAGAAGAGAACATAGAAATTTTGATACAATGGAAAACATTATGAAAAATCAAGGAATAGAAAATGAACACCAACCTAGACCCCTACGAGATTATGCAAATCTTACAGCAGATGAAATTCACTTATCTATCCAAAATCTTGACCTAACTGCTAATTCATTTGAGCTTAAACCTGCTATTATCCAAATGGTACAAAATAATCAATTCATAAGTACACCAAAGAAAGATCCTAATTTACACCTCGCTAGTTTTTTAGAACTGTATGCTACTTTTAAATATGATATAGTTTCAAACGTGCTGTTAGACCTAGACTTTTTCCTTTTTCACTTAGGGATATGGCTAAGATGTGGTCAAATTTGTTAACACCAGAATCTATTAGAACTTGGGGAGAACTTCCACAGAAATTTCTATCCAAATATTTCCCTCCATCCAAAATTGCTAAACTTAGAAATGACATAACATCGTTCAGTAAGATTGATGGAGAGTCGATAGGTGAAGCTTAGGAGAGATTTAAAGATCTTCTTAGGAAATGCTCTCATCATTCATTACCAGATTAGTTGATAATTCAAACTTTTTATAATGGATTAGTGGGATCACTTAGATTGATTATAGATGCTGCGGCTGGTGGTTCTTTAATGTCAAAACCTTTTAATCAGGCTTATTCGTTAATAGAAGAGATGGCTACCAACAATTTTCAATGGCCCTCTGAAAGGGTAAATCCTAAAAGAGTAGCTAGTATCCATGATTCTGATGCAATATCTATGCTAGCTTCACAGATTGATGCAATATCAAAGAAATTAGATCATTATGGAATGAATTATTCTCCAACACTTACTACGATGAAAGAGAATTCATCCGGGCAATTTGTGGATGTTTAACCTTCATATGAGACTTTAAATGCCATTAATAGACCCAAGAGCCCTTATTCGAACTATTAAAACCCAAGTTGGAAGAATCATCCAGATTTTAATTGGAAAAACAGTTCTTCTATAAATCAACAATTGATGAACAACCCAGTGAACCCATTAGGAATTCATCCAACCAAGGAAATGTTAATTATAGACCTTCTTATCCTCCAGGATTTAACAGTAACATTCAAATTAAGGAAAAGAAGTTGTCTATGGAAAAGTTGATATTAAACATGGGTCAACAATTGCAGAATCAAGAAAATCAATTACAAATTCAAGGAAATCAATTAAAAAATCAAAAAACTGCTATTAAGAATATTGAAAATCAATTAGGGCATATCGCTACTGCGCTTAGTAATGGAACATTAGGAACTTTTCCTAGTACCGTGGAACTGAATCCTAAAGATCAAGGAAAAGAACAAATCAAAGCGATACAATTACGAATTGAAAAAAAATTGGAAACAAGAGTACCAAAATAAACGGAAACTGAAAATGAAAAAGTGAATACCAAAAAAGAAAAGGAACATGAATACCCAGAGTTAGAATCCACTTACACCAATGAAAATTACTGTGGAGAAACCTCCACCACCGTTTCCTCAAAGATTGAAGCAACACAAGCAGAATAAACAATTTTCTAAGTTTTTAGAAATTCTTAAGAAATTAACGATAAATATTCCCTTCTTAGAAGCTTTAGAGCAAATGCCCAATTATGTGAAATTTATGAAAGATATTCTGAAAAAAATGGAAGTTCACTGATAATGAAACTGTTGCACTTAGCGAAGAGTCTAGTGCAATTATTCAAAAAAAGCTTCCTGAAAATATAAAAGATCCAGGTAGTTTCACTATACCGTGTGCTATCAATGAAAAATTTTATGGATGACCTTTATGCGATTTGGGAGCCAGCATTAATCTTATGCCTCTATATATTTTCAAAAGATTAGGATTAGGAGAAGTCTCACCTAATTCTGTAACTCTTCAGTTAGCAGATCGTTCAGTTACATATCCTAAAAGAGTTATAGAAGATGTGCTAGTAAAAGTTGATAAATTTATCTTTCCTGTGGATTTCATTATTTTAGATATGGAGGAAGATAAAGAAATACCTATCATTTTAGGCAGACCATTTTTAGCTACTGGAAAAGCTATGATAGATGTTCAAAAAGGAGAATTAACTACGAGAGTTAACAATCAAGAAGTGACTTTTAACATTGCAAAATTTATGAAATACCCTGCTGTTGAAAGAGATAATGAATGTTTTCGCATGGAAATTAGTGAACATCTATCGAATGAACATTTTAAAGAATATTTTGAAGAAAAAAAACAATTTGAAGATATTGATGAAGTTATTTTGGATAAAATAGAAAATGAATAATTTGATTATGTTCAGGAAAGATTTGAGAAGCTGTATAGTACAGAAAATGATGATAAGAATCTAGTTCCGTCAATTATAAAACCAACTGAACTTGAGTTGAAAATATTACCTAACCACTTGAAGTATGTGTTTCTGGGAGACTCATCTACATTAGTTGTTATTATATCTTCAGAATTAAATGATTTGCAAGAGCAAAGACTATTAGATACATTAAGAAGATACAAGAAAGCTTTTGGTTGGACCTTAGCTGATATTAAGGGAATCAGTCCTTCGATCTGTATGCACAGAATTATACTAGATGAACAATATAAACTAACAATTGATCCACAAAGGAGATTAAATCTAATGATGAAAGAAATAATTAAGAAAGAACTTTTGAAATGGTTAGACACTGGAATTATATTTCTTATTTCAGATAGTGCATGGGTATATCCAATTCATTGTGTTCCTAAGAAAAGAGGAGTGATTGTTGAAATAAAAGAAGATAATGAATTAATATCTATCAGACAAGTTACTGGGTGGCGTATTTGCATTGATTATAGAAAATTAAACACTGCCACCAGGAATGATCACTTCCCTTTACCCATTTTAGACCAAATAGTAGATAAACTTGCTGGACACAAATATTTTTGTTTTTTTGATGGATATACCGATTACTATCAAATTCATATTGCTCCTGAGGATCAAGAAAAGACAACATTTACTGGTCCTTTTGGAACTTTTGCTTTTCGAAGAATGTCTTTCGAATTATGTAATGCACCTACAACATTTCAGAGATGTATGATGTCTATATTTAGTAAGTTAATTGATGATGGATTAAAAGTGTTTATGGATGATTTCTTAATATTTGGAGCATCATTTGACGGATGCTTAAATTATCTTGAAAAACATTTAGAGTTATACGAAAGAACTAATTTAGTTCTAAATTGGGAGAAATGTCAATTTATGATTGCAGGAGGAATTGTGTTAGGGCATAAAATTTCGGAGGATAGTATGGAAGCTGACCCTGCAAAAATTCAAGTTATATCTAAACTAACACCTCCTACTAATGTAAGAGAGGTAAGGAGTTTTCTTGGACATGTTGATTTTTACAGGCATTTTATTAAAGATTTTTCAAAAATTACTAGACCTCTATGCCAACTTTTAGAAAAAGACAAGAAATTTGAATTTACTGAAAGTTGTTTAAATGACTTTGAGTTATTAAAGAAAAAATTAATCACAGCCTCTATTATAGTTTCACCTTACTCGGAGAAACCATTTGAACTGATGTGTGATGCTAGTGATTATGCTATTGGAGCTGTTCATGGAGAAAGGTATGAAAAGATTTGTAAGGTTATATACTACGCTAGTAAAACTCTTAATGATGCTCAAATTAATTTTGTTGTTACTGAAAAAGAGTTACTGGCTATTGTGTATGCTTTAGATAAATTTAGATCTTATTTAATTGGGAGTAAATGTGTTGTGCACACCGATCACTCTGCTATTAAATATCTAATGCAAAAGAAGGATGTCAAACCAATGTTAATTAGATGGATGCTTTTGATGCAAGAATTTGATCTTATGGTGATTGATAGAAAGGGGACTGATAATCAAATTGCTGATCATTTGTCAAGATTAGAAAACCATGAATTATCTGAAACTAACAATGAAATTACTGACAGTTTCCCTGATGAACAACTTTATAATATTAATGAGTGAAAAATACCATGGTATGCTGATATTGTTAATCATATTGTAAGTGATATTTTGCTACCTATGCTGACATTACAACAACAAAGAAAATTCATTCATGATGCAAAAACATATTTTTGGGATGAGCCTTATTTATATAAACAATGTAAGGATCTTATTATGAGGAGATGTGTGCCTTATGAAGAAACTGATCTAATCATTCAGAAATGTTATGATTCTGAATTTGGAGGACATTTTGGGATTGATAAAACTTCTTATAAAATTTAACAAGCTGGATTTTATTGGCCTACTATCTTTAGAGATGTTTATAGATAAATAAAAACTTATGATCGATGTCAACGAGTAGGCAATATATCTAGAAGAAATGAAATGCCTCTGAATTTCAAGTTAGAAGTTAAGATCTTTGATGTTTGGAGATTAGATTTCATGGGACCATTTATTCCTTCATTTGGGAACTTATACATATTAATTGCAGTAGACTACATTTCAAAGTGGATTGAAGCACAAGCTTTACCTTGTCTTGATGCTAAAAGTGTTTCAAGATTTTTCTAGAAACAGAATGCCAAGAATGATTATCACCGATGGAGTATCCCATTTTAGGAATTAATATATTCAGAGATTGATAGAAAAGTTAAATATTATTCATAGAATCTCTACTGCCTATCACACTCAAACCAGTGGGTTAGCTGAAGTTTCTAATAAAGAGATTAAACAAATACTTGAAAAAACTGTAAACCCTAATAGAGTAGATTGGTCCACTAGATTGGATACTGAATTATGGGCTTACAGGACTGCTTATAAAACTCCTATTGGAATGACTCCATACAGGCTGATTTTTAGAAAGACTTTTCAGTTACCAGTAGAATTGGAGCATAACGCATATTAGGCGATTAAAGAATTCAATTATAATTTGAAAGATGCTGGTAAGAAAAGATTGATACAATTAAATGAATTGGAAGAATAAAAAAATGGATCTTATGATAACGACAGAATTTATAAGGGGAAACTAAAGTTTTGGCATGATCAAAAGATTAACAAGAAGAACTTTGAACCAGGACAAGAAGTTTTACTTTATAATACTAGGCTGAAGTTATTCCCTAGGAAATTGAAGTCTCGTTGGTTAGGACCCTTTACTGTGACTCAAGTTTATACTTACGGAGATGTTGAAATTGAAGATCAGAAGACTGGAAATAGATTTAAAGTAAATGGACATAGATTAAAATTGTATTTTGAGGGTAAAAGACCAAATTTTAAATAGGTTTTAATGATCAGTCAACTTGAATATTACCTGAATAGGTCGGGCTGATGACATTAAACCAAGCGCTTTATGGGAGGCAACCCATAATTATCTTTATTTTTATTGTGATTATAGTAGTTTTTATTTGAAATTATCGTTAGTTTGTGGTAGTATTGAACTCTACTATTCTTATTTACCCTTGAATTATTATAAAAATTGGATCTATAGAGAAAAATTGGAACACATTCGGAACAGAGCGAAATTGTGCAATTTTTGCCTTGGGCACCGACGGCGCCATCGATGCCGCCACCGACAGGTTTTTCTATAGAGTCCAGGCAAATGAATATTAAAGGCCCGCCGATGGCGCCCTCAACGCTGCTGACAGTGAGACCGGTGGGATGGCGGTTTCTGGGGTTTGAATGGCGGTTTTCGGCGATTTTTAGGCCAGAGTTACCCCTTTTAAACTCCCAAATTCAATTCCTAAGTTCATATTTCCCCCAAAAATGAGGTGAAACTCCACCAAATTCATTCCTATGGCATCCATTTCCCTGAAAAAATCCTAGAATGTGAGTGTTCAGCCGGAGAAAGTTCATTAGTGCGGAAGCGCAGCGAATCTTCAACAAGGTACTGGCAAAGAAAAGATTAACCAAGGAATTGGGATTTGTAAATCGAGGAATGAATAATCCCGCTACAGAAATTGAAGAAATGATCACGCGGCAAAGATGGGAAGTGTTGTGCTACGCTACCGCCGCTGTGGTTGTTCCTGTGGTAAAGGAATTTTATGTTAATTTGCATGGAATCAACCAGGGAGTCGTCTATGTGTGATGTAGATGGATAAATTTTACTCCTGCATGGATCAATGAATTATATATGATCGAGAACGTTCCTGTCTGCTATTATTGCAACTTCGTCCCGACAAGAAACCAGATGAATGAGATTTACCAATATTTAACGGACGAAACTGAAGAATGGGAAATGAGAGAAACGCATATGTTAGTTTTTCTGCAACACTCCTAAATTCTATTTTAAAATATTGGCACTTTTTCATTTCTACAAAACTGTTACCGATAATGATGATCGGTAAAATTTCTAAAGAAAGTGTTATTCTGAATTACTGCATCTAAATGGGACTGCCGATCGATATTGGATCAATAATTGTGAAGTTTGTTTTAGGCCTGATCGTTCATGGATCAACTTATGGGCTTGGATACCCTTCCACAATTTTCTCACTTCGCAGTCAGTTCCAAGTATCCTATGAAAATTGGGAAAAGCTACTTCTACCTTGGAAGCCTTTGGACCCAACTGAGAGATTCTCAGCCTATGAAGATGAAAATGATATGAGTATTATGGTGGATCAATTGTCTCAGAATTCACTGCCGATTCAACCTTTAGTTCCGGACAAGACTCTAGTGATCCTGCGCAAAATCAAGAAATTGGAGAAGGAGGTACAAAATATCATGAATGCAATTAATAATATCTCTGATTTCTTCAAACATCTAGACTGGAGGATGAAAGAACATTTTTCTCACTCTTGACATATAGAAGATAGTTTTAGACAACTGATGAGAAGGATGAAATTAATAGAATAGGATTCTACTAAAGAATTTCCATATCGACCCTTCTATAACCTCTTCGTACATGTGCAATCAATGGGTGATCTCAGAGAAGAATCTAGCACTGAATCTAATGAATAATAGATTAACATGGCTACTTTTCTGTCTATGTGTGTAATTTGATTTGAATTTTTCATTTGCTTTGCTTTAGAATTATGCTTATAGATCTCTGTATAGTTGAGACTATGCATATGATATTTGTTTTCAGAGTTTTGAGTGTTGTGGCTTGGATTGCGACGTTGAATTAATGTATTGAAGTTACAAAAATACTAAACTTAGGTGAGTTATTTAACATATATTGTAACTCTTGGAATTTATATATGATTGTGATGTTTTCTGTTGTGAAAGTTTATTTGTGATAAGTACATCATTTAATCACTTAAAATTATATCTATAATGATTGAACGGATGTCGTTGATGCTTGAAATCGATTGAAATCGCAAAAATCTGGGAATTGAACCAAATCAATAGAGCCCGCCGATGACACCCTCGACGCTGCCGATGACAGACTTTTTCCGAGACTTAGGATATAATTTCAATAGAGCGTGCCAAAGGGACCGAAGACCACGCCGATGGCGAGATTTCAAAAAGACATCTTTAACCGCGATTTTGACCAGTCAGTCGACACCATTCATCATCCCCTTCCTCTGAAAAACATGATTTTTGACCTAGAGCTTGAGAGATCTTGGATTGGGAGGTGATTTCAAGGCATTTAGACACCAGATTTGATCATCTCTAGGTAAGAGCTTCACTCTAAACTAAAAATATTTGATTGTCACTATGAATTTCTTCCACATTGAGGAGATCCAAAAAATTTGAGAATGTGAAGTAAATATTGGGAAGAAATTCATGAAACTTAGTTTTGAACTCTTAGAATCGCTCTTGGAAGCCATTATTTGCATATTTGAAGTATATTTTGGAATTTTTCTATAATTGTGATTAGATTGAAATGGCTCCACGACTAAATAGTTGAATTGAGTTTGATGAGTCTTGCTTTGTCAATGTGAAGGCTCAAATAAGGTTTACTTCAGTGTTTGCAGGAAAAAAAGTGTATACAAGATCGAGCTTTTGAGAGTCCGGGAGGAGAAATTGAACAAGTTATTACCAAGCAGAGGTGGGAAAACTTTTGTTACACCACCAATATGGCTGCTGCAAATATTGTGAAAGAATTTTTTGCCAATGTGTTCTATTCTGAAGACAAAATCGTTCAAGTGAGGGGATTTCCTGTTGAATTTAATGCCGCCCGCATTAACACCTTTTATGAAGTCCCAGACTCTTATAACTATCACTACGAATCCTTCAGTACAATGGAAGGCGCACTGAATGATGTAATCAACTTTCTGATTGATGGGAAAGGAACGTGGAAGATTAAACAATGAGAACGGGTAAATTTTTCTGCTTCCATGTTAAATGCCACCTCTAAAGCGTGGTACTATTTTATTTCCTATTTTTGTCCCCAATCACTTTTTTCTTTTTAAATTGTAATCAAATTCAAAAGAGATGACTATTATATAGGATTGATCGGGCCAAATTTTCAAACCTCTAGTGATTGGGGATGAACATAGGGCAATTTAAAAAATAAAAAGTGGGAAAAACTGCTTGGGGTGGTTTTTTGCAAGACCAGCAACTATGGCGCCTAGGCATCAGTTTCACTGAACTCTGGCGCTTACGCACCATTTTTGACTCCTATGCGTCAGTTCCTTAGTGAATACTGTTTCAACTATCATCAAATCTTTCAAGTTCCAATAATATTTGAATACTTAAATCATGTTTTAAAATGTTACTTCAGCAATAAAAGGTCACGACACTATAACAACATTGATCAAACCACACAAATAGTTTATGGGTTGCCTCCCACAAAGCGCTTGGTTAAATTTTGTCAGCTCGGCGTATCCAAATGTTTTACTCAAACTGACCCAACATCAAAGTTTATTTATAAAAGGACTTATATTCACTAATATATGGTTTTAACCTATGTCCGTTTACTTAATTATATGTTCAGTTTTTAGATCTGTAATATCCACAACCTCATAAGGATAGACTTTTATCACAATTAATGACCCCATCCACTTGGAATTAAGTTTTTTGGGAAATAATTTCAATCGAGTATTTTAAAATAGAACCTCTTATCCAGGCTCAAAATCCTTTCTTAAAATCTTGCAATCATGTCAATTTTTCATACTCTCTTTATAAATTCTAGAATTTTTATAAGATTCATTCCTAATTTCTTCAAGCACATTTAAGTGCAATAATCATTTTTCTCTAGCTTCTTTTAAGTTACAATTAAATTATGTTATAGCCCGATAAACTTTATGTTTTAAATCAACTGGTAAGTGATAAGCGTTTCCAAAAATGAGCCTATATTGTGACATTCCTATAGGAGATTTATATGTAATCCTATAAGCATATAGTGTAGAATCAAGTTTATCAAACCAATCAGTTATTTTAGGATTAACAGTTTTCTCCAAAATTCTTTTGATTTCTTGATTTGATACTTCTGTTAAACCGCTAGTCTAAGGGTGATAAGCTGTGGCAATTCAATGTTTAATTCCATATTTTCTAAGTAACGTGTCAATTTTAAAATTCTTAAAGCGACTTCCCCGATCAGGTAATGATTACTCTTGGCATTTCGAATCTGGTAAAAATATATTTGTTTAAAAATTTGAAACACTCAGAACATCACGATGAGGAAAAGCTACAACTTCAATCTATTTAGACACATAATCCACTACTAATAAGATATAATTTTTTTTTTGAAGAGGTACAAATGATCCCATAAAATCTAAACCCCAAACATAAAAATTTTCAACTTCCAAAGTAAAATTTGAGGGCATTTCATCTCTTTTATAAATATTGCCTACACTTTGACATATATCACAAGCTTTCATGTAAGTATTAGCATCCTTAAATAACGTAGGCCAATGATATCGAGAGTGTAAAATTTTAAATACAGTCTTATCCACTCCAAAGTGTCCCCCAAATTCAAAGTTATGACATTTTTGTATAATTTCTAGGATTTAATTAATTAGTACACATGTTTAAATGACTGAATCTCGACATTTTCTACTTAAATGAGGGTCATCCCAAAAATAAAATCTTGCATCGTAAATAAATTTCTTCTTTTATTGGCTTGATAGTCCATAGGGTAAATTATTACTAACTATGTAGTTAACTGTATTTGTATACCATGGTATATGCCACTCAATAACAGCATAAAGTTGTTCATAAAAAAAAAACTCATTTATGTCATCCTCAATATTCTTTTTATTTTCTTGTTCAAGTCTGGACAGATGATAAACTATTTAATTATTAGCAGCTTTCCTATCTGATTAATCTTGTTTTCACATCCTTCTTTGATATAAGATATTTAATAGCGGAATGATCAGTATGCACAATGCTTTTAGCTCCAATTAAATATGGTCTAAATTTATCAAAAGCATATACTATTGTCAATAATTTTTTTAAGTTGTTGTGTAATTAATTTGAGCTTCATTAAGAGTTTTGTTGGTATAATATATGACCTTAAAAATCTTATCCTATTTTTTGTCCTTAAACAACCCTAATAGTGTAGTCACTTATATCACACATTAGCTCAAATGGTTTTTCCCAGACAGGTGAAACAATGATCAGTCTAGTGATTACTTTTTCTTTTAATAATTTGAAGGTGTTTAGGCATTCATCATTAAAATTGAAATTCATTTGTTTTTTCTAAAAGATGGTATAGAGTCTTAGCAATTTTTGAAAAGTCTTTAATATATTTTCTATAAAATCCAATATGTCCTAGAAAACTCCTTACTCCTCTTACTGATGTAGGAGATTGTCGTTCAACAATAACCTGAAGTTTTGCTAGTTCAACTTCCATGTCATTTTCAAAAATCTTATGTCCTAACACAATTCCTCCTATGACCATAATTTGACATTTTTCTCAATTGAGAACTAAATTTGTTACTTCACAACGTTTTAAAACCTTTATTAAATGATTTAGACATGAATTAAAAGAGATTCCAAAAATTGAGAAATCATTCATAAAAACTTCAATTCCCTTCTCAATTATGCCACAAAAAATAAACATCATACACCTTTGAAAATTTGCAGGAGCATTACATAAACCAAAAGACATTCTTCTAAAAGCAAAAGTCCCATAAGAACTTGTGAATGTTATCTTTTCTTGATCTTCCGAAGCAAAAGGTATTTGGTGATAGCCATGATATCCATACAAAAAGCAGAAATAGTGATGCATAACTAATCTATCTAACATTTGGTCTAAGAAAGGTAAAGGAAAGTGATCCTTTCTAGTGGTGAGGTTTAATTTTCTATAATCAATACAAATTCGCCAACCAGTTTCTTGTCTTGTTGGAATTAATCCATTCCTTTCATTAACGACTACTATCACTCCTCCTTTTTTCAGAACAAAGTGAATAGGATTAATCATTGCACTATCAGAATAGGATAAATAATTTCTACATTTAACCATTTTAAAATTTCTTTCTTTTCCACTTATTTCATTATTGGATTTAATCTTATTTTAGGATCTGCCCTAGTTTTATGGTTATCTTCCATTAGAATTTTGTATGCAAAGATTGAAAGATTGATTCCTTTAATATCAGTTAATATCTATCCAAAAGCTTTCTTATAATTTCTTAATTTATCCAATAATTTTTCTTCATATTATTTTGTTAAATCTGAGGATATTATAACAAGTAAAGTTGACGAACTTCCTAAAATTGCACATTTTAAATGCGTAGGAAGCACTTCCATCTCAGGTTCTAAAGGTTTTTCAATTGAAGGGATCAGAAATTTACTATTTTCAGTATTATCCAAAATCTCAAAATTTTTCTAAACATAATTAGTATCCTCAACATTTTTCTCTAATGATTTTTCTTCAAAATCACTTTCAATTTCACTTTTCAATTCTATAAGATCAAGTGTAACTTCATCTTTTTGCTCATTTGTGGCTTCACATATTGCTTGGTAATGTTAAGGAATCATATAATCAATAAAATCCATCATATAACATTTACCATCTTTTCTTTAGCATGATACTTCATTGAATTTAGAACATTAATTGTTACTTCATGGTCATTAACTCTCATGGTTAATTCTCTTTTCTGCATATCAATTACAGCACATCCGGTTGTAAGGAAAGGTCTCCCCAAAATAATAAGAATTTCCTTTTTCTTCCATGTTTAGCACAATGAAATCCAGAAGAAAGATAAATTTATCCACCTTAATAAGTATATCTTCTATAACACCTTTAGGATAAGTGATAAATAGATCAACTAACTGAAGGGTTACAGTAGTGGGAGAAATCTCTCTTAAGTCTAATCTTCTAAATATAGAAAAAGGCATGAGATTAATGCTATCCCCTAAATTGTATAAGGCTTTTCCGTAAAATGTTTCTTCAATCGCACAAGGTATAGTGAAACTACCGGGGTCCTTAAGCTTTTAAGGAAGCTTCTTTTAAATTACTGTACTATATTCTTCACTAAGTGCAACAAATTCATAAGCTTCAAACTTCCTCTTTTTGTTTAATATATCTTTCATAAATTTGACATAACTTGACATTTATTCCAAAGCTTCTTGTCGGCACTATTTTAGTTAAGAACTTGCCTGTTGGAAGCTGTTGGCTGCCGGAATTGGAATCCTGTCGCTCACTTTGGAAAGACATTTAATTTACATATGTATATATAAGTTTAAAAAATATGAAATCAAACTGATCCCATATCTTTCAGAGTTCAAATGAAAGAGCACTATACTTCAAACCCTGTATCTATCTCGAAAGATAAACACAAAACTTGAGGATGAGGCACACTAAAATGAACTAAGAAATATATGACATTTGTTTGGTCTGTGAAAACTATTTTATTTGCCGACAAGTTCCCCGATTTAACATAAAGAATTAAATAGTGTTTATATTAAGCTGGGTTCAGAAAAACTTTCATATAAGAGTAAGCCCTTATAGTTAATTACAACTTAGATAACCGAAGTCACCTAAGAAAACTCTCAAAAGAAATTAGGAAATATTATCTTCAAAGAGGTCAAAAGGATAGGACTTTTCAACGAGATCGAACAAGGAGGAGTGAAAGGGGAATGACTAAAATTTGGAGTATTTTGTTTTTAGAATCCAAAGGAGGAAGAACTAGAGGATGTCATAGATCTGGAAGAGAACCTCGGTGACTTTCTAATCTATATTAATATTTGGCTTTGATTTTGAGGAGAAATTATTTAAATATTTTATCCTGCTAATTTTATTAATTTAAGGCTTACATTCATGTGAAATGATCACACAAATAGACTGGAAGATGTGAGGATTTAGGTCGTGATGAACAACAACCTTAGAATCCTAAGACGAATTAGGGCTTATATTTTACAACAGAGTTATACAAAGACCTAAAGAAGAGTTGGGAATTTATGTTGCATAAGCAAACAACCTCGAAATCCTATGGCTTGTTGTTTAATTCTAAGGAAAGATATGTTATTGTAGATCCTCTTGCTGATGAAGATGGTCATGCTGCTCACAATGCTAGCTCCAAGCTCCTCATCGTAATAAGTTTAAGTTTTCTAATGTGTCAGGTTATGATGTGAAATCAATTATTCCTATGGTTATGATCTTTTAAATATTATGGGGCATATTAAAGTTGATTAGAGAGACACATGTTAGGATCATACAATTCCCTCATTCTGGTACCACTATTTTCATTTCGGATTCACTTAGTCCAAATGAATTTACTAAAATTAACTCAATGAGTTCCATACTTTCATCTAGACTGTAGGAAGTCTTATTAGCAACCGTTGGTTACCTCCTCCAAGGGATTCTCGATAGAGGCGTCTTAATTTTGTTGCAAATTATTTTTTGTGATGTTTGTGATTAAATTTTAAGTTGTATTATAATTTGAATGTTGTGGTAGTAAATTTTATCTTGATTAATTTTAGTTTTGGTTTTTTTGTTATCCTAACAGTTTTGGTTTTCAAGCAAGGTGACATTGTTGTTTAATATGCAAGCTCAAGAAAAGACATACAGAAAGGTAAACGCAATAATTTAAAAGTGTACCTATCAGTTCTTCTAGTTCCTCCACCTGAAAGGTTAGTACTTGCAAGGCAGGTACATAATTTTGCAAGGAATTTAAATTGTAGGAGTAGATGAAGGTTTAGCTATCAAACCCCAAGTTATGACTTTATTGAATCTCAGAAGATCCTAGAACAAAAATATGAAAAGTTCAATTTGCCCTTCAGAATGTCCAATAGATTTCAAAAATGCTCAAGGCATGACCCTGGACCATCTTGAACATCTCTTGAAATATTTTGAGTTCATTTTGAACTTATCATATTTTTTCATTAATCATCCGAGGTTGAAATGTTACTTTCCTGTTACTTAGTGAAACATGACAATTAATTATCCTAAGGATAAGATACTCAATTAATCAATTAATGTTTTATTTAAGAGTTATGTGAGTGAGTGCCCCTAAGGCAAGTTTAGGTCATTTAAAGATTATGGTGCCCACAATTAAGGTCGGGCTTGTAGTGTCTAAAGATGTTAATCACCAATCATATCATCTTCTAAATCCAATCAATTGAGTTTAGACATTGAGCCCAGGTCATTACTTAGCCTTTAATAATCATGATAGGTGGAATGGTGATTATAAAAATTTTGATTTAAGTGATATGTATTCTTATCAAATAGTCAAAATCATCCTTAACTTTGGGCTTGAGAAAAGTGAACTATCATCGTTCCAGCTTAAGCTCATCACTTAAGAATCGTTTAATCTTAATTGACTTCCAAATTATGAAGATTAGGAAGATTATGATTTTATTGATGTTGTGCAAAGGTGGTGAGTGGTTTTCTACCTTTTAATCCCATTGTATTTCAATCATCAAAACATGTTTATTATGATCAATATTACCCATTTTCCCTTGGTTAATCCAAAATTTTGATTAAGGCACCAAAGTCTAAAATTACAACTTTGCCCTTAGGTGCATTTCACCTCATAACTCATTAAACACAACTCAAACGACTTTGAGGGTTTAGAGTGTCATATCCATGAGGTAATTATAAAATTAGAAGAGAACATGTGCACTTCTCAAAATTTAATCTAGTTTAAATATTTATTTAAACCCAAAAATAGCCCTTTTTTGAGAAATTGATTCATTTAACTTTCCAAATTAAAGTTTTTTATATATGGGAAAATTATTAGAGGTTTTTCTAGGTCAAAGAAATACTTGGCCAAAATTTCATGATTTTTTGAATTAAATTTTTATTATTGTTATTTTAATGGGAAAATAAAAAAATCCACTTTTAAGCATTTAAAATTTATTTTTAACTTAAGGAAAATTAGGAAAAATATTTTAATAAGTCCCAAGTGATCAGAGGACAATTCGACACATTTATAAATATTTTGATACTTTTGGGATTTTTAATTATTTTTAATCATTTTAAAATTCAAAATAAAGCTAAAAAATTAAGTGTTTTCTAAAAAAATAATTTTTATTTTTCCCAAGTGCCTCTAATCACAAGTAACTCATAAAATCACATTTCATAATTTTTCAAAGTGTATTTAATTTAATATAATTATTTTTGTACAAAAATACAAGGTATCTTAGAAAATCAACTTTAATACTTGAACTTAATCAAATAATTTTCAAATTCTTACAGTAGATAAACTTGATTTTTATCAACAATATGGGATTGATTTTGTCAATTTTAAATAAGTATATAATTTACATAAATTAATACAAGATATTTACATTTAACTAATTATAGAAATTTACAACATAATTCAAGACATCATTATATTTTTGCTAGACTTCTCTGAGCATAGCAAACCTACTAAAATTATTTCCATAACTTTTCAAATGATATTTTGATTTATATAATTAAAATAGCCAAAATGGTCACCCTAGATTGACTAGGGTTAAAAGCATAGAGATGCCCTAGAACTTTGGAAAAATCAGAAAACATAGTCTTTGTCATGAGGAATAAACTCAAAATTTTAAGCCATGGTGAGTAATGTTTGATCATAAGGAATTAAAATACTCAAGAGGGTATTTAATTCATTAAAAATTAGGGAATAAGAAAATAATTTTTATTTTTAATCCACATTATTCTCCTCTGTTCGCTGAGCAAGAAGATATTTTTATTTATTTTTATAATTTTTTAGAGAAAGATATGGATTTTTGAAGTTTAGGCATTTAAAATAATTCAGCAAATCCATATTTTTCTACTTATCATACGTGGCACCAAGTCAAGCTACGGTGGCTCCGAACTCACACATGGCGCGCTCCCATTCATCACTGCCATACATCTCAGTTACCATTACGGTTCACGCACCAAGAGTCTGTTTAGCTCGGTCTCCTCCGTTCATTGGTTACACGCACGATCGGACGGCTCTCCGTTATCGTCCCTAAGTGACCTAACCTAAGAACTGTTCACACTAAAACCTTAAGATCTTCGCCTATAATCAACCAAATCATGTGGGGTTTATTCCTAAACCTTCATCTACTTAAGACGAACCTATTCATATGGTATATACAGTATGAAATATAGTAAATGTGTATAATGAATCAAAAAAGGCTCAAATTAAGGTTGAGGTTCAATACCTTTGTCTGAGAGGGGAGGCCTCAATCAAATAGTTATGGTAACTTTGATTGAGTACAATGAATCTCCAGATAAAGTCTTATGTCCTATGATTTCAATCAAACTTAATTTTAGATTCCTGGTGAATTGGGAATTTGATGGGGAATCAACTTATTTCACTGTGGGGATGGTGTATGCACAATTAATTGAAGTTTAGTTCACTGTGCAAGAGTGGAGAGATCTGTCTTGGTTTTAGGGAAAAATTCATTGAAAAAATTGGCTCCAAGGGTTGGCTATGAGTGGTTGAGAGTAGGGGGCTTGCACTTTGGAATGTTTGGAGAGGCTCTGGTGAGATTTTGGCAGAGTTTTCCCAAGGTTTTAAGCACACTCTTCCTTGGTTGTGGAGAGGTCAATTTAAAGCCATGGCTGCCTGGTGGAGCTCAGAGCTGGGAGTTAGGTGCTAAAACATGCTAAGATGGAGGGAAGAAAGGCTCAAGCATCCAATTAGAGTGAGTCGAGTCAGGGGGGTTCAACTTTGGGTTTTGGGGCTAGCTATTTTCGGTGGCTGAGGTGGTGGCTGGCCAGAGTCTGGTCACCTCTGGGCTCAGGGAGGTTAGGGGGTCGCTAATTATGATTAACACTCAAGGGTAAGCAATGATGGCAAAGATATTTCAAGTTTAGGTCAAATATGGGGTAAAATCCTTAAATCAAGGGACCATTGGTCCATAGCTCACCTTAACTAGTTTAGGTGGGTTTAGCCTGGTACATAGGGTGTACTTGGTGGTTTTGGTGTCATCAATTTGGTGACTTTGGGATGGCTAAGTCAAATTTGGTGCATGGGTTTAATTTGGGTCAAAATGATTAGAAGTTGGGTTTGGGTTAGACTAGCCATGGCATTGAGCACAATTGATTGATCAAATTGGTGTAGATGATTTTCACAAGAGGTTTTGAAAAGGTTTTGAGTAATTTTGAATTGATTTGGAGGTTCAATTAGAGGGATTTTGGGCATTTGGTCAATTTGGGGGTGTTGGGTTAGACTTGAGTCTAGGTTGGGCTAAGGTGGGGTTAGGTCCAAATTGATGGTTTAAAATGGTCCATAGGAATTTCATTAAGAGTTTTCAACTTCAATTGGGTGTCAATTTTGGGGTTAGGGCATTTAATTTGGTGAAACTTGAGAACATAGCCAATTTGGGGCAAATTTGGAGATTTTGAATGTGGTTTAAAATTGGGTGAAATTGAGGCTTGACCAAGGCCAATTGAAGGTCAAAATTGATGTGTAGCATTGTTATGAAGAATTTGGGATTCAAATTGTGGAAATTTGAGTAGGCCAGCGTTCAATTTGGTGGGGTTAAGCACAGGGTCAAAATTGGGGGTTTGACTTGGATCAAAATTGAGCTCAAATCATGGGTCAATTAGGCTCAGATTTGGTTTTAATTGATCATATAAAAGATGAATTTGAGTTTAGGATTGACATTGAGGAGGATTGGAGCTAAATGGATGGACATTTGGGATGAATATGGGGAAATTGGGCCTTTAATGAAAATTGGGGGTTTTGGTCAAAATGATCAAATTAGCCAAATTGGGTTCAATTGAAGGGTCCAAATTGGTTTTGGAGACATTTTAAGTGATTTTGGATGTTTTGAGAAAGTTTGGGCCACCAAGGGCATTTTTATTATTTTGGCAACTTTGAGGGTAATTTGGTAATTTTGGAAATTTTTAAGATGTTTTGGGCAATTGTGGTAATTTGAAATGGTTTGAAATGTTTTTTAAACAAATTTGGGTATTTTGGGTGAGTTTGGGAATTTTGGCCAAATTTGGGGTTTCAAGGGCATTTTGGTAATATGGGTGGATTTAGGGGCAAAAGGACAAGTTGGTAGAATTGGGGTGTCAACCACTATGTATGAGCTATAGAACAATGAAATCCCCATTTGGGTCCTCTATGTATTGGTTTTAGCTAAACCTTAGCCTAGGGCTAGTGAGTCTAGGGCACCATCTACATGAGTCTCCCAAAAGATGAAGGGATCAAAGTCAACAATTTTGGGTTTATGGTAGCAAGTGAAAGTGGGTGCAAGTGATTGAAAGTGAATGAACTAGCTCCAGACTAACACCCAAGGTCAGCCCTAAGGTCAAGCAGTCCTATGGGGACTCTCCTTGAGGTCCTCCATACTGACCCCACCTACTAAGTGCTAGAGGTTAGGACCAATATGTGGAGCTTCAAGTTGAGCAAAGAGAAGTTTAGAGTTTCTATTGGTGAGGGTTTCTTTTCTAGTTTTATAGGAATGGTCAACAGGAAAACCCATGGCTAGACCTTAAGCTACTAAAGAAGAAAATCTAAACCTCAACCAAAAATGAGGTCAACAAATGGACCCCCAATAGGTGTGGTGTACTGGGCGAGCACACCGTAAGTAATGGCACTGACCGACAAGATCAACAAAACCAACACAGACTTTTAAGTCAACAGACCTAGAAAGGAGTGTATAATCGAGTGATATTTGTTTCTGTTGAGTATGTAACAGGTGAGCATCTACTCAAAATCAAGGAGTAGGAACTCTCGATGTGGATTGGAGAGTAGTTTTCAAATTATCAAGTTTCAGGTGTTTTCAGAGGATGGGAATCAATATTTAGGTGCTGACCCGAGATGGGAATTGAAATTTAGGTTTCAATTTCAAAAAAGGATTTGAAATTTAGGTACCGACCTTGAAGGGAAGGAATCATAATTTAGGTACTAATTGCGAAAGATAGGAATCAAAATTTAGGTGTTGATCCCGAAATAAGAATTGAAATTTAGGTATCAATCTCAAAAAGAGAGTCGAAATTTAGGTACCGACCTCGAAAGATAGGAATTATAATTTAGGTACTAATCCTAAAATGAGAATTGAAATTTATGTATTAATCTCAAAAAGAGAGTCAAAATTTAGGTGCCAACCTCGAAAAATAGGAATCAAAATTTAGGTATTGATCCTGAAATGAGAATTGAAATTTAGGTATCAATCTCAGAAAGAGAATCAGAATTTAGGTACCGACCTCAAAAGATAGGAATCAGAATTTAGGTACTGATCCCAAAATTGGAATTAAAATTTTGGTATTAATCTTAGGAGAATTAGAATTTAGGTAATGACCTCAAAAGGAGTGAATGAGAATTTAGCTACTGACCCCAAGATGGGAATGAAAATTTAGGTTTTAATCCCAAAAAGAGAATAAGAATTTAGGTATCGACCTCGAAAGGAGGGAATCAAATTGTAGGTATTGACTCCAAAAAGAGAATCAGAATTTAGGTACCGACTTCAAAAGATAGGAATCAGAATTTAGGTACTGGTCCTGAAATAAGAATTGAAGTTTAGGTATTAGTCTCAGAAGAGAATTGGAATTTAGGTACCAAACTCAAAAATTGAGAATAAGATGTCGTGTTCTAATCTTGAGGATAAAGGTAACAAATCGGATGACGTGTTCCATTTAAGGGGCCTTATACCAATCTCAAGGATATAGGTAGAGAATCAGATGTTGTGTTCCAATCAAGGGGGCCTTATAACAATCTCAAGGATTGAGAATACGATGTCGTGTTCCCTTTAAGGGGGCCTTATACCAATCTCAATGATTTAGAATAGGATGTCATGCTCCATTTAAGGGAGCCTTATACCAATCTCGAGGATTGAGAATAGGATGTCGTGTTCCATTTAAGGGGGCCTTATACCAATCTCGAAGATATGTACCACATTAGGGAGGAAAGCTCTGGGACTCATATCCAACCCAAGTGATGACAAGGGAAATATCTGTTACATAGGGGAGAAAAGCACTGGAACTCACATCCAACCCAAAGGGGTAGCGGAAAAAAATTAGCGTCTCGGTACTTTCCCCGAGAAAAATATAAAAATAGTGTAGAGAATTTGTAGTGTTGAACTCATAGATATGTGTCATGTGAGGATAGGTATTGGTGAGAAATATTTGTGAAATTTTACGAGATTTTTATGAGATTTAGTGCAGAAGGTTAAGTTCCGCGGGGATTGTGTCCAGAATTAATGCAGACAAGGACAGTCGTGTTGCGTGAGTAAAGAGTAAGAGATTTCAAAATCGAGAGAATCAACTCAATAGATTTATTTTTTTTCTTATTGTTTTTATGAAATTTAATTATCAAAATATATTTTTAAAATTCAATTTTCATAAATTGATTTTTTTTAAAAGTGTATTTTGTTTGAATTTTATTATTGTCAAGTTTTTATTGTTTTGTTCCTTGTTCCTTGTAATTCGGAACCAATGCATGGTTCTGTGACTCTTTATCCATCACACAAAAGGGCAATTGAGAAAATAGACTAAATTATGAAAGGGATTTCATTAATCTGCTTTAAATAGGTTTTAAAGATTGAACATAGGCTGAGGCATCAAAAAGTACAATATGTTGGACGCATTAAAAGTACACCTGAAAACATCTCATGATGGGTACATATCACAAGTTGAGCATATCTGATACATATATCATCATATCTATTGTGTCAAAATGTAATACAAAAAGGTATTCACTGACTATCCTTCCTCTGTGGGGTGAGCTCCCGATCGAGCTGACATACTAAGCCACGTTCCAGGACAAGAGTTCCCATTGCATCTACTTAGAGGTGCAAACCTCTCATAGCTCATAAGATTGTAGCTCTTCTAACTCTGGACCTGGTTGAAAACCATATGGCATCTTGCTATTATCCTTCCTTCTGTAAGTTACAGACACCCTGTGGTGTCGTACCCCTGGAATGCAGTATTTGGCGATGTCTGCCCCATTTCCCCTGAGAATTAGTATTGAACCCACTGGTAGCTGAATCTCCACGGATCCTATGAACTCATCGAGGCCAATGACATCTATTTTTTCCCCGAACAAGATATTGCTCTTACTCATGAAGGAGACTGTGCAAAAAGGTCTCATGAAATCATGATGGTCTAAATGCGGGTGAATGCAATAGCCTTCATTGTATATATTGATGATGCAGCTGTTAGGAATGCAATCAGTTGGAAGTACGCTCCATCTAACCATCCTCTTGATCATTGACAGTGACTTTTTATATGCTTAAAATATAAGATAAATATGGATGTAATAAATATTCAATAATTGTAAAGTCACACTTATCAACACAAGTATACGTATCGCTCAAGTAATATAGGCCTCTAATGGAGTCCTAGATATCGATCCCACAGAGAGTGGTTTAAAACTGCGAACTAAGATTTTAGAAAAGCAATACTTTAATCACAACAACGAAGTTTAATTTGCATATCTGTCACTAATAAGCAATTAAAATAAATATGTAATTTTAATAACTAATAAATAACTAATGATACTCATGAGGGTTTAATTGTGATATTCAATATAAAAGAAAGCATCCTTCTCCTTGTCAAGAAATTGTAGTGAATGGAAAAAGTGAAATAGTTCAATTTATATTGTGTCAACTAAAAGCATACCTATTCTTTACCCTTTGGTCCAGGCATAAAGAACATTGATTAATCCTACGCTTGTTTACTGAATCTGCGGCTAGGCTGGGAGGATACCAGCTCTCACTTCGGAGCTCCCACGTTCCCCTCACCTGAGGGCTAACATCTACACTTCA
>NEWO01001765.1:8702-20111 GCA_003013225.1 Phalaenopsis aphrodite
TACAATATTTATATGTAATTTCTTTTATGAATTATCATTAATATTATTTAAATTCTTAAAAAAATTATAACAACATAATTTACCTAAAATATTAATATAATTTAACATTAATAGATTCTAATAACTTTTAATTAATTTTTATTGTTTGATTAACATTTATTGTAAGTAAATTTAATCTAAATTTTAATATAAATTTATTATAATATTTAACTAATCTTCTCCCCATCCTCTCCATTAATTCCCTCTTCCTCTCTCCAAAACTTTACCACAAAAACTTATAATGAGCACACAAGTCGTGGCATAGAGCTAGAAGCTACTAGTACCCTCTCTGCATGAAGCACTCATCTTTCTCCAACTCCCTTCATGCATTCTTTTTGAAAAAATTTTTAAATATGTTGGACATGTGGATTTACTAAATCAAAGACATCCATATTTGGTAAATCCAAATTTTTAAAATGGTTTTGTTTGCCTATTTTTTGCTAGGTTTATGTAATATTTATATATTTTGAGTCTCAATTATTCGCTTCATCAAAATTAGAGATTATGAAAGGAGGTGGGAAAATAAAGAAAAAAATATGAATATAATGAAAAGAAGTATAGAAAGACTTTCATAGGGTAATATTTATAAGTTAAGTTAGAGATGAATGACCAAATGAAAAAGGACCGACTGTCTTCATCCAAATCTAAAGAAAAACCCATAAATATCTTTTATGTATAGCTAGAGATCAAATTTTATTATTATATATTTTTAGGAATATATTCATTTGATTATTTACACCTTGAGAATACCCAATAGGCAATCGCATCTTAATAATAAAAGTCTACAAATGACATCAAAAAATATATCACAATGATAGCGTAGGCTTAAAGGAGGTACAAAGATATGTAAGAAATTTAAGATTTATAGACATAACTCAATCAAGATTTCATGGATTCATTGTTGTGAGTCATGATATCGACAATTAATAAATTTTGTCATTTAAGAAAATTTTATAGATCCTAAGCTAATGAAAGAAATTGACAAAGAATCCTATGACTCTATCCAGAAAAAAATGGTATGAATAGGACTTACCATTCTCAAAGTTTGATAAGGTACCCTTATGGAAGAAAAATGGAAATGATAGCTAGACCTCAAAAGCCAAAACTATTAGATGCAGACTTATAATCTTGTACGGGCCATGATAAACATTAAATTTCATATGCATTCTAGACAATCACTAAAGTGAATGTTAAGTCATGAGGCTATTCATGTAGGAAAAAAAAAGTATAGTTCCTATTGGCATGAAATGATGCAACATTATGTATACATACATACACACATAGACACATCCACACGCACGCTATATATATATATATATATATATATATATATATATATATATATATATATATATATATATATATATATATATATATATATATATATATATATATATATATATATATTATATAAAGAAGAAGTCTCACATTCATGGATACAGGTGTACCAATAAATAAGAGGTGAAATCATTGGTCAAAATATGAGTGATTACAAAGCTCTAAAGTAAGGAAGACCCAAAAGGTCCCCATCTAACAACAAAGAGAGAAAGGGAGACAAAACTTTGCTACTTACAGAGGTTTCTGTGCATAAACCTGCCTTGGCCAACCAATTGGCCGACATATTACCTTTTTATGTAAAAAGATATTTATTGTTGTAAGGTTGGTTGTCAAGTGTTTGATTTATTTTCTCCAGATCAGCAAATTCCAAGGGCAAGCCAAGTGATTCTTGAGTATTTTAACTAGAATTTGGGAGTCAGATTCAATAATCACCTGCTGGAAGTGGCCCTTAATAGCAATAAGAAGAGCCCATTACACTGCAATAGTTTTAGCCTCGAATGCATCCACGCCTACAGTAAGAGATTGGAAATAAAGTAGAAATCTTCCTTATCAGTCCTTGAAAACACCACTTATACAAGCATCTGAGTTGAGGAAGCTTCCATCTGTATTCACTTTAATCCAGTCCAATCTAGTTCTCTGCCAATGAACCAGTCTACTGTTAGAAACTTAGGGCATGCTACTCTCAATTTGAGAACAAATATCATGGAAAATTTTAAGTTTGATAAGTTTGGCGAGGTGCAATATACAGTGGTTTGCAATAAACTTAAAGTCCAGAAGTTTCTTCTCATGCTTATATTAGTTCATAGCCATCCAGACAAACCAGGCACCCAAATAGAAAATGGTTGAGAGATTGATCTATTGCCATTCTATCCAACAATTATGGAAATGTTGCCATGAGAGGGTCAAAGTGTTGAAGGTAAAGTGGTTCAAGACAAAATGACAGACATTCTAGACAAAGGGGTAAATAAAGAATAAGCAATTGTGAGACTTCTTAGCTTATTTACATAGCACACAGCAGGAAGGCCCCTGAAGTCCTTTAAGCTTAAGTATGTCATCCGTAGGAAGCAACTTTGAAAATAATCTCCAACAGAAGAAAGACATGGAGGAGGGCAGGAATTTTTCCCAAATATGTTTACCCCACAAAACCTTCTGCCCATGGTCACTGTTATTGTAAATGTAAGCAGAAACACGTTGAGAGAAGTTCTTCTTGATGATAATTCTATCACTCTTTGATGTTTCAACAAGAATTTTTAATATCCTACTGACATGAGAGCTATCTAAGATATCATGCAAAGCTTGGATGTTTCAATTTCTATTTTCCTAACAGTCAGAAAATTTGAGCTTCAAAATAGTGGGTGAATGGTGAGAATCAGCCAGCTTCCCCTCCAAAGTCCAAATATCTAACCAGAAGTTGATTTCACCTTCTCTGAATTCCCAAATGAATAATTGTTCTACCTTGGATTTCACTTTAAGCATATTAGACCTGATTATAGAATCCCCCAGCTTATTGGAAACTAAGGAAGGGTGCTGATCCCTATAGTATTTTTCCCTCATAAATCTTGCCCAAAAAGAAGATTAAGATCTAAATTGAATCCAGAGTTTGCAAAAATTTGTGTTTTAGGTGGTTGAAGCTTTTGAAACCCAGTCCCCCAGCATGAAGAGGCTTACACACCTCATGTCATCTAGTCCTTTGTACATGTTTCCTTTGCTCAGACCAAAGAAACCTGTTGAAACACATATCCAACAATAATTGAGTGCTTTTCTTCATGGTAGTGATTTGCAAGAAATAAGAAGGGAATGCATACATAACATATCTTAAAAGAGTAATCAGCCCTCTATTATGGTGGAAGGAATTGGTCTAGCAACTGAGTTGATCATGATTTTTTGTGACTTCCTCATCAAGTTTGCTGGCTCTTCCCTTGAGTAATTGCACACCTAGGTACTTCAGAAGTCATGCTTGTGCTTAAACTAGCATAGCTTGAAATCCAATGCTTAACAAGGGTCTTTACCTATTTACTGAACAATATGATGCATTTCTTTGTGTTGAATTTCATCCCTGAGCAAAATTGGAACTTCTGAAAACTTTGTTAGTCCATTTTGATAGCAGTTTTAGTTGCTTTAGAGAATATTATGATATCATCAACATAAGAGAGATGACTGACATGAAAATTTAATTTGTGATTAAATTGAATATGAGGGGGCCTTTGAGATAGTTGGTTCAGCAATTTGGATAAGTAGTCAAAAACTAGGATGAAAATTGTTGGGGAGAGGGGATCGCCATGTTTGATTCCTCTAGAGGAGTTAAAGAAACCATGTGTTTGCCTATTAATAATAATGGAGTGAGAGTTGTTGGTAAGCCATACGTTAATCAAGGTGGTGAAATAGTGGAGAAACCCCTTGCCGAAAGCACTTCCTTAATAAAGCCCCATTGAAATGTGTCATAAGCTTTTTTGATGTCAAGTTTAAAAATTACATTACCCCCTCTACAACTGCTCAAGGATCATTTCCTAAGCTAACGATACATTTTCCACAATAATGTTGCCTTGAATGAATGTAGTTTGGTTAGAGCATATCAGAAGAGTTAAATGTGGTTGAAGCCTGAACTCTAGAACCTTGCTGATGATTTTGGTAACCACATTAGTAAGAATTATTGGCCATAATTGGTCCCATTTCTGACAATTCTTTTCCTTAGGAATGAGAGTAATGATAGAGGCTGTGAAATTTTTAGGAGAATTCATCCCCCTAAAAAAACACGGTACTGCTCCAATGATGTCTTGTTTAACAATATGCTTTGCATTTTTGTAAAAATCCGCAGAATAGCCATCAGGATCAACAACTTTGTTGATGTCAATGAAGTTTAAGGTAGCTCTAATTTCTTCTTCTCGAGGGATGCTTGTAAGATTTAAACTACTAATGTACTCTTTATCAGGAGAGAAGAGAGAGTCATTAATATAGATTCCGCTACTAGGAGGCTATCTTGGAAATGACTAACTGCACTAGAAGAAATGTTGTCAGGGGCACTAAGCCAATTCCCCCAAAGATTCTTGAATTTTATGAATGGTGTTACACTTTCTTCTGTAATTTATACAGACATGAAAGTATTTTGAGTTTTTGTCCCCCTCACAGAATTTGTTCGAATCTTTTTGTAGTAACAATTTCTCCTAAAGAATAATGGCATTCAGAAGATCCTCATTAGCTAAAAATAAATCTACTTTAAAGGTAAGATTATATGCAAATTGCTTTTCCCGTCTTAAGACTAGTTTCTTGCCTTCTTCAACTCTAGTATGCACATTGCCAAAAAATAGTCCAATTCCAATGCTTTAGATGCTTACCCAATTTTTTCTGTAGAACATAAAGTCTGATCTAGGGATTGTCAGTATGATAGCCTTTTTAGATGAGGGTAACTAGATTTAAGAAATCATGATAGGAGGACCACACATTAAAATATCTAAATGATGATTTTTGATTACTAGGAGAACCAATAATTGAGATGATGAGGGGTCTGTGGTTAGAACCAACCAAAGATAAATGCAACACGGAAGTGTGAATGAACTCAGTCAGCCAAGTATCATTAACTAACATTTTATCCAATCTTCCTACAGGTTACCTTTTCTCCAAGTATAATTGAGCCCAGAGAAACCAAAATCATGTAGACCAGCCAGATGGATATTAACATTGAAAAGAGTCATGGAATTGATGTCAGAAGGCCTCCCATAAGATTTCTCAAAAGGGGAAGCCAAATAATTAAAATCCCCACCAACTATCCATTTAGTAGACATTGATTGGTTGATCAATATAAGCTCATTGCATAATTCTTTCCTAGTAGAAGGAGAAAAAGCAGCATATATGAAGGAAGCATGACCAAAAGTACCAGCAAAATTAAAAGATAGATGTATAAATTGGGGCTGATCAACAATAATTTGCTAATGCACCTCTTGTCTGCAAAGAAACCATATTTTATTGTTAAAGTTGAAGTAGTATTGGAAGGCAGGAAACTTTCTAGTAGTTTTATGGGTGTTTTTAGTGACGATAGGTTCAAGAATAGCAATAAACCAAAATTTATACATCTTATTAAGGTTGAGGAGTCTATTAAGGGACCTAGGATGGGCCATACCCCTAACATTTCAATAGATGAGGTTAATCATTATAGGTGTGTTTGCCCCTTATCCTAGTTCTAGAGAGGGTATCCAACATCAATTAACTGAGCCCTCACCAGCTGAAACCTGATTTTCATCTTGTAAATTTTTCAGTTCCAGTATACCTTTTTTTCTTTTTCCTTGTCTTTTGGATCTTTTAATCCTCCTATAGAGCAACACTCATCTATTAGATAGTAGCATCATTTATGGAGCCTCTGAATGTATTGTCTAGATAGCTCTTGTCGGCTGCCGGAGTGCATGTTGTCTGTTGCCACCAAGAGAGTGGAAACTCTGTTGGAGACTCTCCTCTCTCCTCATCTCTCGTTAAATTATTCATTCTTCATTCAAAGATATTCCATCTTTTGACAGATAGAATTATCTTTCTTAATTTTAACTCTTTAATTATAAGAGTTATTTGTAGCATACATTCCATGACATCTATAACAGACATTCCATTATGTGATAGACATTCCATGATATCTGTAATAGACATTCTATGACATCTATGGTAGACATTTTGTGATATACATTCCATGAAAATCTATGACAGACATTTCATGACAAACATTCCATAATGACAAGACAAAAATGACATAACATAATAAATTCTCAGTTTACAAAATGAGTCTATAATATATTTTGGCATATCGTCTTTCTGAATTTTTCAGAAAACAGCAATGAATTTTTTGGACTCGGTCTTTTCCTATTTTCAAGATCTTAATACGTCGATCAATGAAGATACTTATCTTTACCAAAATGATTTTGGGTTGTTTGATGAAACTGAATTTATGATGAATATTCCTTCCCAACTCATTACAAAACCCTTCAAGGAGTTTAGCATAAATCCCTACGAACATTTTTTCCTTTTTGAAGAAGATCTACCTCAAGAATTTCACGTAGAACAATTGACTTTTGAGAAAATGGAGGAAGAAAGTAATCAAAAAGGAGAGAAATTTTATGTTGAAGATTTTCTCACAATCTATATATGAAGATGGATCTTGTTCCAAGAGTGTTCCATTAACATGAACTCAACAAAGAAATAGTACTCATTCTCTTAAAGGAAGAATAAAAGAAATGAGATCAACAATCTTGAAGCATCTGAATTAGAGGAAAGTGTTTTTGGGAATACATCTTCTTTAAAGAAGAATATGTTTTATCCAGTACCCATTGAGTATGAAGATAATGCATTCCAATCTTTCCAAAAAGAAAGTTCCTCTTTAATACAAACTATATATTCTGTGTTCAAATGACTTGCACAAAAAGAAAGATGTTTGATCTCTCAAATTTTGGACACAATGGGATGTGTAGTCTCTACATCCATGAAAAAGAAGCTTCTTGCTTATCAAGAAACAAACCAACAATTCCCATCAGAGAGTCGGTATATTTGGGTACCTGTTAAACTTTGTTTGGGACCAAGAGTGGATGATATGACTATCTCAAGGGACAGAACTAGACAAGATGAATTAACCTTGGAGGCAAAAGAGACATCTGCTAAAATAAAAGATCTTGGGTAAAACTTAAAAGTTGCAGATCATTCCTACTCACACCATGATGATATACTTCCTATAACATCTCTTCCAATAGTTAAGACAAATGTATGGACACATGAGATATTGGAAGGAATCCCTGATGAAGTGAATACTTTTATGGATATTTCTCAAGAAAAGATTTGTGAAAAACTTCCTATTAAGACATTTGAAGAAAGACTGAAAATTTTGAGAACGGACATCAAATGATTATCAACGTGGAGAAAAGAAAAATCTTCAAATACTCCAAGTGAGGAATATGTGGAAATAAACATGGTAGATACACAAGCCACTTCCGCATCATGAGAATTACCTCTGCCAGCCAAATAAAACCTAACATAATGGTTATAGGTTATTATACAATAACGAGATGAACAAATCAATCATTTTGAACAAAAGATCGAATAAATGATGACAACTTTACAAAATTAATCACAAACAACTCTACCTGTCAATGAAATCATTAGATCCAAAGCAATACATATTCTTGATGACAGAAGAGAACTAATAGAAATTGAGAAAAGCACTCAAAGACAAAAAGATTCCACTCAGAATGGAATTCCAAAAAAAGAAATCACACAGCTTGTGGAACAAAAAGTGAAAGAGACAATGTCTCAGGTGAGGGCTGGATCATTAATTCTAGAGGGTAGACCCTATCCAGAGGAATTTGATTCTATCCAAAAGAATTTGTTCCACCTCTCTTCAAGATGTTTGATGAAACTGACAATCCTCGTCAACATCTGACACATTTCAAAGCAAGCTGCTGCAACGTAAGAGGAAGTGATGCTCTTCTGTTATGTCAATTTGTTAACAGTATTACTGGAGTTGCTTTTGAATGGTATGTAAAACTTCCCAATGGTTCTGTTAAGACATTTACTAAACTTGAAAATCTCTTCATCCAACAATTTGCTGGAGCTCAACATCATATAATAGTTAGAGAATTATTTATGGAGAAACAAAGCCAGGGAAAACCCTTGTGGATTACATTTTGAGCTGGAGAAATCTCAGCATGAAATGTGAACCACAACTTCAGGAACAATATGCAATTAAAGTTCTAATTAAAAACATTCATGGTCCTATAGAATCCATGCTTAAAGGAGTCATAATAAAGACATTTGAAAAACTACTCAGCAAAGTTGCCAAACTTCATGAGAAAGCTAAGCAGATGAGTGTAATAGAGAAGATCGAGAAGACAATCGATTAAGTCATTTGAAAAGAAATTAAGAAATGTCTTGACAATAGATAAAGGCAAGCAGGTGATGCGAGTACAAACTGAGCAAAAGAAGCAACGAAAAAAAAAATATAAATCAACAACAATCACAGTCATCATCATAACTGCAATTTCAACAATCAACCCCATTACCGACAGACAAGAAATTGATTTCCGAGTGGATGAACAAAGAATATCCATTCAAAATAGAAGTAGTCGGAAATATATTCCGCTGTTTGTTGAAAATACCAGAATTCAAATTGTTTGAGGCTAGAAGACCGAGAGAAGTTGATTTGAAAGATAATGTAATTACTGTCCTTATCAGAGGATGCTCAGACACAAAATTAAAGAATGTTTCATCTTCAAAGACTGACTGAAATGCAACTTCAAAGATGGGAATATAGCAATCCTGAAAGAATGCCTGAAAGAACCTGAAAAAAGTTAAGTTAACATGATTTTGGTTTATAAACTTATTCCTAGCGATCCTTCCAAAGATGACAACAATGAAGATACTGCTCAGGACAAATCTTTTGAGAAGAATATTGCAGACTTCCAAATCATTCAAGATTCAATGACAATGAAATCTTTCAGGAAAGAAAAGAAAAAGAAACATAAAGAATAAAAAAGGGCTAGAGGTCTCTTAGATATAGGGGTTGTTGTTCCCTTTGTATCTTCCACTTTCTGCATTCCTCCACAATCTAGTAGGATAATTATCTCGGACGAAGGGAGAAAATCCCTCGAGTCAGTGACCATGTTTGACTTTATCTCCACTATGAATAAAAATACTTCCAATTATGCTTACATCTTGTCTATTTCTGAAACTACCCTTAAAAATGAACAATCCAATTTCAATCCAGTAGACAATACTCAAATCATACACAATCTAGTGGGTTTAATTACAATCAAGACATCGACAGTTTTAATAATAATGAAAATTGAGATGACATTGGAATGCTCAAATTACTAGGAGTACTAATTTCCATAGAATTGGAACTCTCTAACTCAGAGGAAAACGAGTCAAATGACACACCAGAAGAAATAAATGAAATCAACTTGAGAAGTGGAAGGATTTTACCTCCAAGGATGACTCCAAAAGAAAAAGAAAAATCAATCATGACACCAAAAGAAACCATTCCTCTAGTACAAGAATGATTATCTAAAGAAAAAAAGGACAATTTTCATAACAAAGTGGACTATAATGTTTTAGCCCATTTAAGAAAATTACCATCAAAGTTGAGCATCTATGACACCCTTATCCTTTCCAATGAAATTAGAGAGTCACTGATAAAAGCTCTTTCAGATCCAAAAATTTGTTTAGCTCAACTCGCTAGTACTTCTTCAAATGAGGCTTACTCATTAGAAGAACATACTAAAATAACTTTCTATGACAATGACTTGTTCCTCGGAACAACTGAACATAATCGTCCATTATATATCACGGTCAATATTAATGAGACAACACTTCCAAGAGTGCTTACTTATCCTGGTGCCTCAATTAACATTGTGTACCTAAGAACTCTCATGTATTTGGACATCGAAGCTCGACAACTAACGAGAGATATAATGATGTAATGAGAATTCAACCAACAAGGAAAATGAGCTGTTGGATCGATTACACTGCTTTTAAAAATGGACAATTTGGTGAAAAATGACAAAATTCCACTTCATTAACTCTTAAACTTATTTTAATGCCTTACTTGGTAGACCATGATTTCATGAGCACAAGATGGTTCCCTCTTCATTGCATCAATGCATAAAATATCTATAGAAAGGACAAGAATGTTGTATTACAGGATATTTACAACCATTCATAGTCCATGAAATTGGTGTACATGAAGAGGCCACATACTACGCTCCAATAGAGAAAACAATATTCTCTAGAGATGTAGTAATAACACCAAATGTATATGAAAATGACAAAAACAAGAAAATGAGTGAAAAAGATCACAACAAAGGAAAACAAGTTGACAAAATTTTTTCTTCAATAACCACGAAGGATAAGAACTCTCATCAAACTTGCATCCGAGGTCGAGGTCGGGGACGAGGATGAGGACGAGGGAGGCAAAATCCAACAATCGACATGAAGAGATTATCAAAGTTCAAAGTTTATCTGGACTCCGAAGAAGAAAAAGAAAAAGAAAATACACTGTTGATAATTTTAAAAGAGCCACAATTCAAGATATCTTTTGATAAAGAAGATAAAGAAAAACAATTTGAGTCCATGTATAAACGAATCAATCACTATATACATTTTATGACCCTGACCCCAATTTATCCATAAAAAAATTGAGAATTTAGTGGTCAAAGAAGTATATGGTGAGGACAAAAAACCTATAAAATTCTGACTTGGTTCTACTTCTTCTAATTCCAAGATAAATGTAAAATATGAAGAAGAAAATCTTATGAAATTAAGGGAAATCTTTTCTGAGCTTTATTCTTCATGTGTTCAAAAACTTATTCAAAATGGTTTGATACCTAAACAATGGACATTAGATCAATCTTATCATTTTGAACAGTTGTGGAATAACATCAAACGAAACCAAAACTCTAAAGAAGGTATGGGGTTTGGTAGCCTAGAAACTCTAGATGGTGGAGATTTTTGCCTAGTGGTCATCAAAGGACCTGTCTCTGAGGAAGCATCTGATCTTGCAATCGAAGATATACCGTTAGAATTTAAAGAAGATATTAAATAGACAGTGGATGAATGATGCACTGTTTTTGTGTGCTATTTTAATAAATATTTTTCAATACTAAAAAATACACACACACAAAATGCTAATAATAAATATGCAATTCAAATCTAAATAAAAATGACTTTAGTAAAAAATAATTTTATCTTTGAAAATCTTTAAAACACCAAACCCGTAATAATAATGCAAGTATATGTATCACTTAAGAAATAAAGGGCTCTAATGGAGTCTTAGATATCGATCCCACATTGAAGTTGGAAATGCTTTTGAATAAATTCTTACAATTATAATCTAAAACACAATTTAAACAACCGAACTAAAGTACAAAATTTAAACCTAAAGTAATTGAATGCATGCTACATAAATTGCAGTTAAAAGAACTAAGTTAATTAAACTAATTGCTAAACTTCAAAAGGAAACTTATGAAAATTAAAAAAAGTTTCTGAGACAAAGAGTTCAAATTTAAGAAA
>NEWO01001766.1:47241-63085 GCA_003013225.1 Phalaenopsis aphrodite
TCGTGCTTTGTGATGGGCTTCTCTTACTCTCTCTTCTTGTTTGGAAATAATGGCATGAGAAGATTATGCCATTGTTTTCATTTTACTTTTCTTTTGTAATGAGTAGAATTCATATTTAGGATTTTGTGATGCATTTTAGAAGTGTATTTAATTATCAATGTGATGGTTTTTACTTGCAGTTTATTTACATTACATTAAAGGTCTGTTGTAGTGTTAAAATTCATTGTAATTGCATTAAGACCCAAAAGGGCTGTGTAATTCTCAATAAAGTAGAACCACATTTAGATTCCATGGATGGTTAAGTTCATGGGAGTTGAATGCAAATAAATAGGGAAATATACTTTGATGGGCATAGAATTGGAGATTTTATGGTAACAGACTAAAATCCCCAATTCGGTCCTATTGTTTGAGTACTGAAGTAGAGATGTTAGCCCTCAGGTGAGGGGATTGTGGGAGCTACAAAGTGAGAGTCGGTATCCTCTCAGCCTAGCCACGGATTTAGTAAATAAGCATAGAATTAGTCAATGTTCTTTATTCCTGGACCAAAGGGTAAAGAATAGGATTGTTCCTATTTGTCACATACAATATTTAACACATCTCATTCCTTTATATTATCCAATTCACTACATCAAAATAGTAGTTTTTAATATCTCAAATTTCTCCAAACCAATTCATCCAAAAAGAGTTATCTTTAGAATTAATATTTGTATTTTGTTATAGTTACGATCTTTACATTTAACACTTGCATTTGAGAGTAATTGCTAGATAAAATATCATTTTAATCGACATTCCAAACTAAGGACTAATAGTAGTAGATTAGAATTTGACTAAGTACCTCTTATCTTGCTTCCCTGTGGGATCGATAAACGAGACTCCACTAGAGCCCTGTATTACTTGAGTGATACATATACTTGCGTTTGAAATTGTGACTTTACAAAATCATTATAAATATGTAAATCTGGGTTCATAAATTCTTGCATATAAAAAGTCGCTGTCAAGTTTTTTGCGCCGTTGTCGGGGAAGCTTAGGTAAGAACTTGAGGAGAATTTTAGTTGAAGTAATTAGGCTTAGACTTGGAAAATTGTAGTGTCGTAAAAATTGTTTTGAGTGAAAAGTGTTTTTTTTATGAAAATGTGTTTTAAGAAAAACTGTTTTTATGAAAAATAAGGTGTTTGTGAAAATGTTTTGTTGTGTTGAATATATTTCATTTGTTATTTGTTTAATTGTTAATGTATTATTTGTTGTGTTGTGTATGCTAAACAAAGGATCTTCGAGACTTATGCCTTATGATCCCGAGTTTGAAAAAAATAAAAATATAAAAAAGACTCAAAAAACTAGAAATGGAAATGGAAAACTTTCAAAATAATAACTTGGAAAATCATCATACTTCATTGAGGGATTACGTAAATCCTACGAGAGATGAAATTCACTCAAGTATTAAAAACCTTGTCGTAGAAGCTGACTCGTTTGAAATAAATCCTGAGATTATCCAGTTGGTGCAGAACAATCAATTTGGGGGAAATCCTTTAGAGGATCCCTATTTACGCTTATCAAATTTTATAGAACTATGTGTTATATTTCGTTATAACAGTATGTCAGACAATGCTGTTAGACTAAGGATTTTTCCTTTCTCACTAAGGGATAAGGCTAAAATGTGGTTATACTCAATTGCACCTGGCTCTATTAAAAATTGGGAGGAGTTAACTTAGAAATTCCTAACTAAGTATTTTCCACCTTCAAGGACTACTAAACTTAGAAAAAATATTATCTCATTTTGTCAGTATGATGGGTAATCAATATACGAAGCCTGGGAAAGATTAAGGAAATCCTAAGAAAGTGTCCACATCATGCCCTTGCTGATTGGTTAATCATTCAAACTTTTTATAATGGGTTATTAGAATCCCTTAGGTTTATAATTGATGCTGCTGCTGATGGATCATTAATGTCAAAACCATTTAATGAAGCATATGCGTTAATTGAAAATATGGCTACAAACGAATTTCAATGGCCCTCTACAAGGGTAAATTCTAAAAAAGTTGTTAGTGTTCATGTTTCAGATGTAATTACAATTCTTGCATCTCAAGTTGTCGCAATATCAAGGAAGTTGGATCAATTTGGAATGAACTGGCCTCAACTTACTCCAGTAAGTGAGGAAAGTTCATTAAGGCATATGATTGATTAAAGTTCATTAAGGCATATGATTGATTCTAACTTATCATATGATGCTTTAAATATCATAAACAAGCCATATTTTAACATTTACAACCCAGATTGGGAGAACCATCCTAATTTTAACTGGAATCATACTACTGACGGTGCAAACTAAAAATGGGAAAATAATCATGCAAATCTTAATGGAAGTTGGAATAATCAAGGGAACACAAACTATAGACCTTCATATCCATCGGACTCTAACAATGATCAACAATTTGAGAATAAGAAGATGTCTATGGAAGAAGTGGTATTGCAAATGGGAAACCAGTTGCAAAGTCAAAATGCTACGATTAAATATATAAAGAATCAACTGGGATAAATTATTAATTCACTTAGCAATAGACCCCAAGGAACTCTTCCTAGCAACATTGAGATCAACACTAAAGAGAACACTAACGAACAAGTAGAAGGTGTCCAATTAAAAAGTGGAAGAGAGATAGAGGATGTGGTTAGAAAAGAGAAAATTATTATGAGAGAAACAAAGGAAACTAAAAGACCTGAAGAACATGTTTCTAAGGATCTGAAAAGGTTAATATCTCCAACTAAAATCAATTTAAAAAGACCACCACCTCCATTTCCTCAAAGACTTAGACAACGTGAGTTGGATAAAAATTTTTTAAAGTTCATGGATGTACTTAAGAAGTTAACGATAAATATTCCTTTCGCTAAAGCTTTGAAACAGATGCCAAGTTATGCAAAATTTATGAAGGAGATATTAAACAGGAAAAGGAAATTTGGGGATTACGAGACAGTTGCACTAAGCGAGGAGTGCAGTGCTATACTTCAGAAAAATTTTTCTTGGAAACTTAAAGATCATTGTAGCTTTATAGTTCCTCATGTAATTGGAAAAATATTATGTGGAAAAGCTTTATGTGATTTAGGATCGAACATTAATGTGATGCAACTATTTATATTTAAAAGGTTAGGTTTTGCTGATATTTTTCCCACTACTATAACTCTTCTGTTAGTTGATCGATATATTATTTATCTAAAAGGAATTAAAGAAGATGTGCTTGTTAAAGTGGATAAATTTATCTTTCCTGTGGACTTTATTGTATTAGATATGGAGGACGATAAAGAATATCCCATTATTTTGAGGAGACCTTTTCTTACTACTGGACAAGCTATGATAGATGTACAAAAAGGAAAGTTAACTATAAATATTAATGACCATGAAACCACTTTTGATGTTTTAAAGGCTATAAAATATCCAGCTGAGAGAAATGATGATGATTGTTTTCGGATGGATGAAATTGATTATCTAAGTAAAAACCATTTCCATAAAAGTTTTGAGTGTAAGTTAACAGATGAGATCAAAATGGGCTTTCATGATGAGTCTAAAATATTGTTTAAAGAAGACTGTATGTATGTTTAGAAGACGTGTGAAATGATGGACATTACCAAAAATAGTAAACTTTTAATTTCATCTGTTGAAAAATCTCATGAACTTAAAATGAACTTACCTCATACAATTTTATAGCCTATCTATTTGTTGAATTCATATACACCACCAGTCTCTATATCTTCACATTCGACTCAATCACAAGATGAACCTGAATTGAATGATGAAATTAGTAAAAGATCTCCTATGAAAGAGTTATTCAAAGTCACTGAATGGCATATTCCGTGGTATACGAATAAAATGAATGAGATTCTGATGCTGGGGCAGATTATTAATGCAATTAACAGTTACCCCCCCAGAGATTTTACCTAGTGACTCTGAGATAAATCCTAAGGAAATGAATTATGAGAAATTTAAAATTATTGAACTGATATTTAGAAGAGAATTCGAGGATTTGTTTCAAAAGAGCTTTGAGTTGAGAGATAAGGACAAGGAAATTGAAAGATCAATGGAAGAAATTCCTGAAGAATTGGAAGATAATTTGAAACAGAAGAGTAACTTAGAAGATATTGATCTAGAATCTGAATTATCTAGAGAGAATCTGATCCAAAATTTAGGAGATCATAAAGTATCATATAAAGATCCATTTCTTATAAATTTCAAGGATGATATTAATCTGTAAATTGAGAAAACTACTAGAAGAATATTGGATCTAGAAAGAAATACGAGGAACAAGGATATGAATCAATATGAAAAGAAAGAGCTGAAAGAAAATTTTAAATTTGAGAACTTTGTAGGAATCCCTGGATCTGGAAAAAATTGGGGTATTGATCAAGGATTACTTAATTGGAATTTTAATCCAGATGGAATCATTTGTCGGGCTAGCGATGTTAAAATAAGCGCTTTATGGGAGACAACCCATAGTTATCTGTGTGGTTTGATTTAGTATACTTAAGAGTCATGATTGTTAGTGTTGTATTGTGTTTGCTTTAGTGTGGATTGATCTGTTTGCTTGATGTTTGGTAGATGTTTGGATTGTAAGTGGTTTGATTTGCTTTTTATGTGTCATGAGGGTGATGATTCCTTAAATTCTTATTATGGTTAGACTTGTATGTTCTCTTGTAGTAGTTAGATTGACTAGTCCACTACAACTCGAGTCTCACCCAAACTTGAGTTTTATAAGAGACATTATGAATTTTAATAGTGATAGTTCCATCTCATTTTTGTTACTTCTTTTTTTGGGCTTTGTTTTCATTTATAAGAGTCGCGAACCTATTTGATGAGTAACTTATGGATAATTTTATATTGTACTTAAAACTGCTAGAGGTGCTTAATTATTGGGATATGGTGATGTCTGGTGTTGGTGCTCGAGAGCCAATATATCGGGGATAATCTTATTATTGAGATTAGAATCTATAAAATCCTTTATAAGCACCCAATATATTTGTGTAGTGATTTCGTTAGAAATTGGAAGTAAGTTAGTGAGATGTGATGAGATGGTGGAAGAATTAACCTCTTTTATCTTATGTGTTTGTGTTTGTGTTTGTGTTACAATTTATAAGAATTGAAGAACATTTTTATATTTTAATGTTGATACATGTTATGCTAGTTAGATTTGTACTTATTTCAAAATTTCATTACCCAACAAATTCTCTAATGATTTATATGTATAGAAAGCTTCTAATGTTACAGACCAAATGAAGTAGAAATTTTGAGAAAGACTGCAAAAATTTTAGAATGATGAAAATGCCTAAAGTGCTGAGGTATGATTTATATTTAGAATTTTTTATTCCACCTGTATCATTTCATATTGAAAAATTTAAGTTTGGGGGAGATAAGAAAAGATTAACTATTAGATGTTCTCAATTTAAATATTTTCAAAAATTATTAATATGATTTTATGTAGTGAATTTAATTCAGAGAACTATATTTTGTTGATATTTAAATATTATGGTAGATTTAAAGGAATATTTTTGTAATGAAAATTAATTTTGTATATTAAGATATTTAGTATAAGAGAATAAGACTATAGTTAACTATTTAAAGTAAAGGAAACTATATTTTGAAGTATTAAGAATCTTGGAAATTTATTTGAGAAGAAAAGATTGGGGCTCAATGATGTAAAAGTTATGAAATATTTATAAGGTAAAGAAATGCTTTGAGTTTCAAATTTAGGTAAAGAAAGATGATGTTCAAAATCATTAAAGGCTATCCAGATATAGTAATCCTCAATTGAAAAAGGAAAAAAAAGGATTGACAACAATCCCTGAAAAGAAAAAAAAATATATAGGATTGAAAGTGATCCAAATGAAAAAGAGAAAAGAAAAGAAAGAAAAAAAATATAAAAGTCGGGAGAAGCTTGAGGAGATGTCTAATAAAAAATTGGCTTCACTGGACCTACCTAAAGGGAAAACCTAAATACATTCCTGAACTTATATTTATGGATTAACATCTTTTAATAGTATTGTTCTCATAAAGTTCATATCATTTGAATATTCTAAGTGACTTGATATTACAATATATAGTCATTCTTGAAATGAATAGAAAACTAGAACTCTTAAACTTGATGACTATATAATCATGTACCTACAGAGTTAATTTAATTACTTGAATTTTTTCTGAAAATCTCACTATGGTATTTACTTAAATCAAACTTATAATATTTCTGAATTAAAACTTTACTACAATAGATCATAACTTTTATGTAGTACTAAAATTACTTGAGGACAAGTATTAGTTAAGTTTGGGGGATTTTGACCAAAGGAAAATATGTTGAGATTTTCATACATAGTTTACACTAATTTTGATGATATTGCACTTTAAAGAAGGGTATTTTTTATGTTTTGTTGCAGTTATGATGAATTATGGACTTTTGGAGAAAAAGAAACAAAAATGGTGCAATTTGGAGAAAAAACGAGCAAGAAATGAAATTTTGCCCTGTCACATTTTGATAAGTCTTTCGATGCTTAATCTCTTTTAAACTTCTTGCATATTTTAGGATGAAATTACACTTTAAAGGAAATTTGTTTTTATGCCTATTTTGTAGGGCTATCTGTTAGGAACACAACGCATCTGAAATGGGGTGAAACAGAGTTAAAACGGAGTCAAACGGAGCGAAACGGTGGAGCTGCGTAGCCTGCCCGCCGACGGCGCCAAAATGGCACTGAGGGTGAGATTTACCCGAGAAGACCAAAAAATGACAGAAAGGCTTGCGGAAAGTGCCCTCGAGCCCGCCGACGGCGCCCGAGACGACTATGAACCGACTTTTGGCGGTTATGGGCTGAAATTCAATGTATTTGGACGCTTTTTGAAAGGATTCTTGTGGCAACTCTTCAAACTTCGTCACTACACTTTAACAGAATGAATTTAGATTAGAAAAGGGAGGATTTGTGTGAGAGGAATGTTAGGAAAAGTATGTAGAAAGTTTTGGTTTATTAGAATAGGAGTAGAAATGTAGATTTCTACCCTTTTGGAGAGATTGGAGAGGGGATGTTGAGAGAGATTGTATGGAGATTTTCTAGCATTGCATGGATAGGCGAGAGACTTTGTGGAAGAGATTTTCTTCTTTCTTTCAAGGGAAAAAGCTTAGTATTGTGTTCTTCATTATCTTATGGTTTTGTAAACACTTATCTAGTGGATTTACTTTGGTTAGATGAAGTTTCAGTTGTGTTTTCTTCGTGCTTTGTGATGGGCTTCTCTTACTCTCTCTTCTTGTTTGAAAATAATGGCATGAGAAGATTATGTCGTTGTTTTCATTTTACTTTTCTTTTGTAATGAGTAGAATTCATGTTTAGGATTTTGTGATGCATGTTAGAAGCAGATTTAATTATCAATGTGATGGTTTTTACTTGCACTTTATTTACATTACAATAAAGGTCTATTCTAGTGTTAAAATTCATTGTAATTGCATTAAGACCCAAAATGGCTGTGTAATTCTCAACAAAGTAGAACCACATTCAGATTCCATGGATGGTTAAGTTCATGGGAGTTGAATGCAAATAAATAGGGATGTATACTTTGATGGGCGTAAAATTGGAGATTTTAGGGTGACAGACTAAAATCTTCAATTCAGTCCTATTGTTTGAGTACTGAAGCGAAGATGTTAGCCCTCAGGTGAGGGGAACATGGGAGCTCCGAAGTGAGAGTCGATATCATCCCAGCCTAGCCACAGATTCAGTAAACAAGCATATGATTAGTCAATGTTCTTTATGCCTGGACCAAAGGGTAAGGAATAGGATTGCTCCTATTTGGCACATACAATATTTAATGCATCTCATTCCTTTACATTATCCAATTCATTACATAAGAATAGTAGTTTTTAATATCTCAAAATTCTCCAAACTAATTCATCTAAAAAGGGTTATCTTTAGAATTAATATTTGTATTTAGTTATAGTTACTATCTTTAAATTTAACACTTGCATTTAAGAGTAATTGCTAGATAAAACATCATTTTAATCAACATTCCAAACTAAGGACTAATAGTAGTAGATTAGAATTTACGTAAGGACTTCTTACCTCGTCTCCCTGTGGGATCGATCTAGAGCCATGTATTACTTGAGTGATACGTATACTTGTGTTTGAAATTGTGACTTTATAAAATCATTATAAATATATAAATCTGGGTTCATAAATTCTTGCATATAAAAAGTCGTTGTCAGCTGGCATGAGTGTGTCATAGTACTGAAAGATATTTACAACTCAATCACACAAAAACCACCCACATCAGCATCCAACCCTCCCCGATACCTCTATGGTATTTTGACCAGTTTGGCTAGCTTTGCTGGTCATCATGAAGTACATTTCGCACTAATTCAAGCACTATTTAGCCACAATTAGTCCATGCATAAGTCGGGTATCTTTATGTCTACAGAAAAGAATCCTCGGTATGGGTCATATAGAACTCCTAAAGAGGGATCACCTAAAGGATCTCTTTGCTAAATTCATGATAAAGTGTTACAAGGTTGGATCTCCCTATGCATCCAGCACCTTTCTGATGCCTCTTCTGAATGGTTTGAGCTAGTCCACCTTGTTAGAATGAAATGTTCAAATCCCCACAAAGCATAGGGAGAACCTTTAAGGTATCACCAACTTGAGTTTTTTCATGGGTACATCTGGAGATCATCTATTCAGCTATACTTTCAAATAGGTTGATCTTGCTTACTATGTCTAGACGCACGTCATACTGATCTGAGTCCTATGCTAGCACTATTAGTCAATGCTTAAGTCGAGTATTCTCACACTCGCAAAAATCCCTAATGAGATTTGTATCACTAGTTCTCACGAGTTAGCTGAGTGGTTAAAACATTCTAGGTCATATAACCCTGTTGTTTTTCTCGAATACCTCAATCAATTTTGTCTGTCATGTCATGTTACATGTTATATCCGCTTATTGGCTAATCTATGGATCCCCAGTGAAAGTTGATTCCCTAGTGCCTACATGAAATCACTCTCGTGTTTAGACTGTTTTAGGTCATATAAACCCGTTGATAATTTCAATCAGCTTGGTTGGCTTATTAAGCCTCATTGAGCAACAAGTTGCATTTGATTTACCACCATCCATGTTTTGTCAGAACACTTAGATGTTCAACTACACTCCAAGCATTTTACCTCAAGTTATTCAATTGTATGCTTTCTCGCTTAATACAGGGTCAAGATACATATATATCATACCATTTTATATGCTCAGGCAGGATACTTATCCCCTCTCCTGTTTGATATTCAACTTTGTTGATTCTACTCACCATGTCGGTTGCATGGCTTACTAATCTGAACTCTATGCTAGTCTGATTATTCTATGTTTAAGTTGGGTTTTCTCACACCCGCAGAACCCTCCAGCAAGAGTTACCCCACTGAAGTTCGTAAGGTACTATGAGGTTGGATTGCTTCGTTCATTCAACTCCATTCGACATAAATTTTGAAAAGGTCGATTCTCATCACCTTGTCAAGGGACATGTTGCATTGGCCAGGACTACTTCAAATGGTCAACTGATCCGTGTTTGATCGCAATATTTTGATATACAGTGATAACACTACATGGTGTCCAGCGAGGATTGCTTTGCTTATCCATACCAACCCATCATGGGTTGCTAGACTTCTTTGCAAATCTAGCATTTGACACCTCTTGAACCATATGGCATTCTAGTTGGCTATTTAACCAGGGTGTCTAAACCGACCCAAAATTACGTTAATATTTACATTTCTTAAAATTGCCAAAAACTTGGCCCGTATTATATTTAGCGGCTAGTGTGAATAAATAAATTGATTTGAAAAATAAACAATAAGCTTTCACACTATGGTACTACGCAATTATACATATCATTCCAAGTAATATTGGATTTTCCTTAAAAACCCCTAGTATCGATCCCTAGTGGAAGACAGAAATTCTTAATATTGACCTACAAAACTTCTATCCAAATTACATATAAACATGATAAGAGAACAATGTTGATATGTTTGGAATGGTTAAAAATAAATTTAAGCAAGAAGTTGCAACTAAATTTAAAGGTTTAATAAAGTTCAAATAACTAATAAAGTATAAAAATGAGTTTGAATGTTATCAAAGGATCTTTCCCCTTGCAAAGAGATGTTAATCAGTGTAGGATTTGAGTCATGAAAAAGATAAAATGATGTATTGTGCTAAATAGGAGCATTTCTATTCTATACCCCCCTCTCGGTGCTAGAAAAGAACATTAGCTAACCTAGAGTTTTTCACCAGCTTGTGTAGTAGTGATGAGTAGATTCTTGCCACTAAATTCTAGATTTCTCACTATGCCCTCTCTGTAGAACCTACTAGGGACCCTTAAGATCCAAACTCAAGACTGAATTTATAAAAGAATCTAGTGTGTTGACACACCAAAAATATGTTAGATTTCTTATATGTATTTTTACTCATCTTTGGTGATATTGCAATTTAAAGGAAGGTATTTTTCATGTTTTATTGCAAGTATGATGATTTTAGGTGTTTGGAGCCAAAGGAAGCAAAAAGGGAATGAACTTGGAGCAAAAAAGAGACAAAGTGGCCAAAATTGCTTACTGGCACCAATGACGCCAAAATGGGCGTCGGCGGCGCCCATTTCCAAAGAGTATGGGATGATTTGAATAATTAAGCATTGGCAGCTCCCGAAGCTGACTTATGCCCAAATTCAATGTATTTGGACCGATTTTGAAGGGGTGCTTGGGAAATCTCTTGAGGAATTCATTCTAAATGAATTTAAACTGCTTTTGGTTCCTGAATTCGGTGGCGTGAGTGTATGGGAGAGTGTTTCATCTTATTTGGAGAGTGTGATATAGTTAGGGTTTGTGAGAGATTTATTCTCCCTTATTCATCTAAAGAAGGAATTGGGTGGAGTTGTAAAGAGAGACGAGAATTCAAAGGAACTTCAAAAGATTTGCTTGGGGAAGAACTTGAGATAAGTTGTATTTACTTCTTATGGTTGTATGACGTTGCTTTTAAATATAAAATCTTTATTTTTTTTCATATTTTCCTCATAAGTTCTGAGTAGATTTCCTTTTCTTCTCCTTGTGATGAGAGGTGGTGATGTGATGATTTAGATTGGTTGTGTCGTATGCTAAAATGTTGTGATGATTTTACACTTAGTGCTTCATTTACTTTTTGATCTAACCAATTGAATTGTTAAGATTTATTATGAATCATATGATCCAAAAGGGCTATGTATTTTACAATAATAGTGAAGATCACATTCAAATCTCATGGATGGTAAAGTTCATGGGGGTTGAATGCAAAAAAAATAGAGAAATATATTTTATTAAGCGTAGAATTGGAGGTTTTAGAGTGACAGGCTAAAATCTCCAATTTGATCATAGTGTTTGTAAATTAAAGCAAGAGCTAACCTTCAGGGGAAGGGAAGTGGGAGATCTAGAGTAACAACTAGTATCCTCCTAGCTTAGCCATTGAATTAGGAGATAAATCTAGGATTAGTCAATGCTCTTTACAACACTCAAAAGAGGGTAAAGAATAGGAATGCTCCTATATGGCACAACACAATATCCTACTAATCTTTATCTTTCACTCACCACACCATCATTGTAAGGGGAGGACGTCTTATCCATATTTGAAATTTGCAACACAAAAACTTAGTTTGGTGTTAGATAACTTGCTTAGATGCTTAGTTAGTACTTTAATGAACTTGAATACTTAATCATATTAATACTATTAGTGACTTTAATATTTTCAATATGCACATTGTGAATTGGATATTGGCTTTCTACACTGCATTTTGCATTTTAAAGTTCCATTGTATTCCCTGTAGGATTAATAACCATGACTCCACTAGAGCCCTGTATTACTTGAGCGATATGTATGCTTGCGTTCATAACTACGATAAAAGAGAAGATATAAAAAGTAAATTAGAAATCAAGTATTTAGAAATTCGTAGCCATCTGTCATCCTAGAAACATCAATTCTATGCCCATCAAAACTTATCTCCCTATTTATTTGCACTCACCCTCAGGTGATTGTAATGACTCTTATGAAGTTGAAATGTGTCACTTACTAGTTGGTGAAATCATAGGCCTCCCGGGTGATTATGTTTCTCAACAGATTTTAACAATACAAAAAGAAATGAAGAACAAGTGAAAATACCATCGCAATATTTTAAAATAGAAAGAAATCTTTAAATCATTCTCATCCCATAAGATTAATACCCAAATGCAAGGAGAAAGAAAGGGAACTACTTAGAATTCATAAAGATAAAACAAAAACACAGGATTTGTATTGAAATCCAAGTCTCACAACAAAAACATAAACACAAATACAAGATACTTATTTTTATGTTTTCTTCCTAAGAAAATACTAAAGTTTCCTTGAAGCACACTTCAAACACTTACACAAAACAAAGACTCTGACTCACTCTCACACACACACGCTAAAACCTTCAAGATGTCTTCTCGTACACAACCCCAAAAAGACTCCTTTTTCATCCAAAATTTGGCCCTATTAATAGATGACTAAAAATCACCAAGGGTCACTTCAAGCACCCCTTCAAAATTTGGTCAAATTGAATGGATATTCTAGAAGGTTGGTTACAGGTGCTATAACGCCAGTCTGGGGTGATATAATGCCCAACCCGCTTGATACTTGGCGCTATGGCACCATTAAAAAATATTCCTTTTTTGCTCCATTTTGTCATCATTTTCTCTACATATACCTGAAACCAAAAACATTCAAATGTCTTTCCTTAAAGTGTTGAATCATAAAAAATATGCATAAAAGGAGCATGAAATGTACACTAAAAATAGGTACTTTTTAGGTGAATCAATTTCCTCAAACTTAAACGATTCTTGCCCTCAAGTAACTCCTTTTACTATATAAAAGATATAACTTATGGTAGTGAGTTTTACTTAAATATTTCTATAGTTTTTCTTCTATAAATGCAATAGTGAAACTTTTGAAAAAATTTCAATAACTATATAGTAGTTAAGTCTAAGAGTTCTGATTACTATTTATTTCAAGAACTACAATATGTTATTCTAAGGATGCTTAGAAGAATTAAAAAAATATATTTCACGAGAACTCTATTATTAAGGATGCTAATACTTCATAAATATTTTTAGAAATGAAAATAAGTCCCTTTCCTTAATATGATTCAAGCGAAGCCAATTTTTTATTAGGCATCTCGTCAAGCTTCTCCTCACAATTTTTTTTTCTTTCTCTTTTGATTTTTCTTTTCTTTTTCATTTAAGATTATTTTCAATCTTCTCTTTTTCTTTTCTGGTCATGTAAGGATTACTATAACTGGATAGTCTTTAATGATTTTGAAATTCACCATCCTCTTCTTAAAGTTAAAAGCTCCCCACATTTCCTTACTTGATAAATGTGTATTAGCTTTGAAAAAGATTTTTATAAAGCCTCAATTCTTCCTTTTAAGTGTAAAAATCTAAGATCTTTAATATTTCTGAAAACACATTTTATTACTTTACATAATTAAAGAATAATCATATACTCTTAGAATAAATATCTTAATTCTAGAACTAACGTTTATTATTAAAAACATTTACTTAAGTCTTCTATAACATTCACAAAATCAAAATTATAGTTATCAAAAAGTTAACCCAAAATACCACATGTTTTGTATAAATAATTTTTGAAAATATAGTTTATTGATGACAAATAAGGTTCAGTTTCAAAAAGATTTTCTCCCTCCTCTCAAACTTAAAATTTTAATTAATTTAAAATAATAAAATTCATATTAAGCATGAAGAAAGAAAAAAATCTAAAAGTTTTAAACAGGAGAACAATATATGTATAAGTAATAAAAATAAGTGTTAAGTAGTAATAAATTCTTAATTTGTATGTTTAACAATAAAAGCACAAGTAAAAGACTACTTTAGCACACCAATAGTATAAATTGAAGCAAAAAGTAAACAGTACAAAAAAAAGGTGCAGCATAATAGTTCAATACAAATGTACTCCCTAAGTACTAAACAAAATACAAACATAACATTCCAACAAATGTACAATAAATAAAAAACAACAAAAAATTCAAATATAAGAACTAAAATAAAATAAAAACAACAACTGATTCATCATCATCATCATCATCATCATCATCATCATCATCACAAAAATCCACATCCTCATCCATCTCGCTAGTACCATATGGTGTAAAATTGGGGCAAGTAAGAAATTATATTGAATGATCGCCCCTCATGAATTTCACCATAGCCTCATAATAAGCAATATCAAAATCACCTCTTGATACACTGAAAATATATGCATTTTTAGACCCATATTTTATACTTATCTTTGGTGATGTTGCACTTTAATGAAATGTATTTTGATGTTTTCTTGCAGGTTGTTGATTTTTAGGGCTTAAAGAAAAAAGAAAGCAAAAAGGATGAAATTTGGAGTCAAAATGATTTTTTTGAGGAAATACTCGCCGTTGACATCACCAAGATCAACCCCGACGACGTGAAACAACCGAAAGTTGGAGAATTTTTACTCAGTGCCGACGACACCAGACTAGCGCCGACGGCACCAAAAGGTGGTTCAAACCCCATTTCTAGAAGGTTAGATGTATTTGGATGATTTTTTAAGTTTTTGGAGGGATCTCTTGGAGAACAAACCTTGGGCTTTATTTGGGGCTGAATTTCATCAGAAGAGAGGCTCCTCTACGTTCATTTTTTGCTCCACAATGTTCCACCACACCACATTTTCATAATCCATCTTCATTCCACCACCATATTGGAGTCAATTAGTAATTTTACTTTCATAGTTTAGAGTTTTTGTGGTGAGATTTAGAGTGAAATTTTCTATAAGAGTGTTGGAGAAGGAGAAAAGTGAGAGACTTCTTCTTCTTGCATTTCTAAGGAAAGGCTACAAAGGATTTGCTTTGAGAAAGAGTTCCAGATAAGTTTGTTTGTTTATTTAGTGTTGTAGGAACTTTTTTTTATATATTAAATTTGTGTTTTGTCATATCTTTCTCATGAAGTCTGAGTAGTTCCCTCTATCTTTTCCCCTACTTCATTTATCTCATCTCATTTCTCCAGAATTTCATTGTAGTGGTAAGGACATTTTTTTACATAAGAAATTTTCATTACATAAACATAGTTAGTAGATTAGTAGTTATTATTCAAAATTTGTATTTATGTTTTGCTAATAGTTAAGTAATTTAGTTTGGTTAATATCTCAACATTCAAAATTAGTGACAGTGATTTCGTTTAATTTTCTATAAATTTCCTATTAAAATTTATCATTATTAACTTACACCTTCCCCATGGGATCGATATTTGGGGCTTAAATAGAAAGTCCATTATTACTTGATAATGATAGGTATACTTGCATAGAATCTCATTATTAATTGTTTATAATTATATATATTTTACACACTTATTTTTAATATAAGGATCAAGTTTTTTGCGTTGTAGTGGTGGCAACTTTATAAATCCGTACATATAAAAATCGGGATCACCTCTCCTCTGCGTATATTCATCATTATGGAACAAGTGAGCTTCTAAGCTTTTCAACTAACTCTATAATGAAAAAATATCTCCTTGTTGTATAAATAAGTGCTCCATTATAGTATCCAGTGAAGTAGTACCATAAGTGGAAGGTCAATAGGTTGATGTAGAAGGAATATCAGAACTCTAACTCCTAGATCACGATCAAGAATGTTTTCCGTAAATCTCCAAATTTATTTTTCCAATAGGCTTATGTGATGGTAAAATATCCTCCCAAGCCTTATATTTTACTCCAAATTTTATACTCATGATGGAAATATGAGATAGGTAACTCATGCCTCTAGTATTCCTCCTCTTGACGAAATAA
>NEWO01001767.1:47651-63077 GCA_003013225.1 Phalaenopsis aphrodite
GAAAGAAAAGTGAAGTTCAAAATCATTAAAGACTATCCAGATATAATAATCCTCACTTGAAAAAGGAAAAAGAAAGGATTGAAAACAATTTATGAAAAGAAAAGAAAAATATATAAGATTGACAACAATCCAAATGAAAAGAGAAAAGAAAGAAAAAAAAATTATGGAAGTGACGAGAAGCTTGAGGATATGCCTAATCAAAAATTGGCTTCACTGGACCTACCTAAAGGGAAAACTTAAATACATTTCTGAACTTATATTTATGGAATTAGATCTTTTACTAGTAGAGTTCTCATGAAGTTCTTATCTCTTGAATATTCTAAGTGACTTAATATTACAACCTATAGTCATTCTTGAAATAAATAGAAGACTAGAACTCCTAAAACTTGATGACTAGATAATATGGTGTCTACAGAATTAATTTAATTACTTGATTTTTTTCTGAAAATCTCACTATGATATTTATTTAAATCAAACTTATAGTATTTCTGAGTTAAAACTTCACTACAGTAGATCATAATTTTTATATAGTACTAAAATTACTTGAGGACAAGTAAAAGTTAAGTTTGGGGGATTTTGACCAAAGGAAAATATGTTGAGATTTTCATACCTATTTTATACTATTTTTAATTATGTTGCACTTTAAAGAAAGGTATTTTTGATGTTTTGTTGCAGTAATGATGAAATAAGATAATTGGAGCAAAAAGATACAAAAATGAGTGAATTTGGAGCAAAAAGGACTAAAATGTGAAGATTTGAACTAGGCCGCCGACGACGCCATCGACCCTGCCGACGATGAGTTTTCCCGAGACTACAGGACAAAATTCTTCAGAAGCTCGTCGACGGCGCCCTCGAGGCCTTCGACGGCGAGATCGACGGTTATGCCTACTCAAGCTTTGGATAAGGCCAAATTTTGAAGGGATGCTTAGGTAACTCTTGGGAAAGCTCATCCACAACTTTAAAAGAACATAGGAGGCTCTGAAGGTCCTGGATGTTAGAAAGGCCCTAGAGGTTAGAGAGGTTCCATTAGTGTGTAACAATTGTGAGAATTTCTTCAAGAAATTGTAAGAGTGGAGGGAAAGTGAGAGATTTCTTCCTCCTTGCTACTTCGAAGAAGAATTCTGTGTGCTATAAAGAAAGGAAGAGATTCAGAGGAAGTTCGAGGAGTGTTCTTTGGGAGAATTTAGAGATAAGTTATTTACTTGTTATAGTTTGTATGAATTTGATTTTATATATGAATTCTGAGTTTTGTTGTGATTTCCCCATGAGTTCTTAGTAGTTTTCTCTGTCTTTCTCCTTGTCTCGAGATTTGTGAAATTGTGATTTGAATTTGTGATGCCATGAAAATGTTTAAGAAATTGTGATGATCTTTTCACTTTGATCTTAATTTACTTTCAATCTGGCCAATTGATTTGTTAAAATATGTTGAGTTTTACAACTAAAGTGAAGATTACATCCAAGATTCAGGGAGGTCAAAGCCCTTGGAAGTTGGGTGCAAATAAATAGTGAAATATTATTATCGGGCGAAGAATTGGAGATTTTAGAGTGACAGACTAAAATCCCAAATTCGGTCCTACCATTTAGGTGCTGGTGTGTAGATGTTAGCCCTTACGTGAGGGAAACGTGGGAGCTCCGAAGTGAAAGTCAATATCCTCCCAGCCTAGTCGTAGAATCAATAACCAAGCATAGGATTGGTCAATGTTATTTATGCCTGGACCAAAGGATAAAGAATATGTATGCTCCTATTTGACACAATTTATATTGAACTAATTCATTTTATTCATTCACTATAATTTCTTGACAAGGAGAAGAATACTTTCTTATATATTGAATATCACAATTAAACCCTACTTTATATCATTAGTTATTTATTAGTTATTAAAATTATTTATTTATTTCAATTGCCTATTAGTGACAGATAAACAAATTGAACGTCGTTGTTGTGATTAAAGTCTTACCTGGTCTTAGTCCGTAATTCTAAACTACTCCCCGTGGGATCGATATCTAGGACTCCATTAGAGCCTTATATTACTTGAAAGATACATATACTTGCGTTGACAAATTTGACTTTAATATTATTGAATATTATATTTATACATCTTAATCAAATCAAACACATCTATAAAGTCACGATCAAGTCTTTGAACGAAGTTGATGGAAATTAAATCTTTTAGTAGTGCCATCAAATTCTTGTATTTGTCAATTTACAAAAAAGTCAGTCAAACATCAACCTAGACCTCTACGAGATTATGCAAATCCTACAGCAGATGAAATTCACTTATCTATCCAAAATCCTGATGTAGCTGCTAATTCATTTGAGCTCAAACCTGCTATTATCCAAATGGTGCAAAACAATCAATTCAGAGGTACACCAAATGAAGATCCTAATTTACACCTCGATAGTTTTTTAGAACTTTGTGCTACCTTTAAATATGACAGAGTTTCAAACGATGTTGTTAGACTTAAACTTTTTCCTTTTTCACTTAAGGATAAGGCTAAGATGTAGTTAAATTTGTGAGCACCTGGATCTATTAGAACTTGGGGAGAACTTTCACAGAAATTTCTATCCATATATTTCCCTCCGTCCAAAACTGCTAAACATAGAAATGACATAACATCATTTTGTCAGATTGATTGAGAGTCGATTTATGAAGCTTGAGAGAGATTTAAAGTTCTTCTTAGGAAGTGCCCACATCATTCATTACCAGATTGGTTGATAATTCAAAGTTTTTACAATGGATTAGTAGGATCTCTTAGATCGATTATAGATACTGCGGCTGGTGGTTCTTTAATGTCAAAACCTTTTGATGAGGCTTTTTTGTTAATAGAAGAGATAGCTACCAACAATTTTCAATGGCCCCCTGAAAGGGTAAATCTTAAAAGAGTAGCTACTATCCACGATTCTGAAGCAATATCTATGTTAACTTCATAGATTACTGCAATATCAAAGAAATTAGATCATTATGAAATGAATTATTCTCCAACACCTACTATGATGAAAGAGAATTCATCTGGGCAATTTGTGGATGTTCAACCATCTTATGATACTTTAAATGCTATTAACAATAGACCCAAAAACCCTTATTCAAACTATTATAACCCAGGTTAGAAGAGTCATCCTAACTTTAATTGGAATAACAATTCTTCTACAAATCAATAATGGGCAAACAACCCAGGAAACCCATTGGGAAATTCATCACACTCAATTTAAGGAAAAGAAGTTGTCTATGGAAGAGCTGATATTAAACATGGGTCAACAATTACAGAATCAAGGAAATCAATTACAAATTCAAGGAAACCAGTTACAAAATCAAGGAACTGCTATTAAGAATATTGAAAACCAATTGGGGCATATCGCTACTGCGCTTAGTAATCGAACATTAGGAACTTTTCCTAGTACTGTGGAACCAAATCCTAAAGATCAAGGAAAAGAACAAATCAAAGCGATACAATTATGAAGTGGAAAAGAATTGGAAACAAGAGTGCAAAAAGAAATAGAAACTGAAAAAGAGAAAGTGGATACGGAAAAAGAAAATGATCATGAATACCCAGATTTAGAATATCCACTTACACCAATGAAAGTTACTGTGGAGAAACCTCCACCACCGTTTCCTCAAAGATTGAAGCAACATAAAAAGAATAAACAATTTTCCAAGTTTATAGAAATTCTTAAGAAATTAACTGTAAATATTCCTTTCATAGAAGCTTTAGAGCAAATGCCCAATTATGTGAAGTTTATGAAAGATATTTTGAACAAGAAAATGAAGTTCACTGATAATGAGACTATTACACTTAGTGAAGAGTGTAGTGCAATTATTCAGAAAAAGCTTCCTGAAAAATTAAAAGATCCAGATAGTTTCACTACACTGTGTGCTATCGGTGAAAGATTTTATGGAAGAGCTTTATGTGATTTGGGAGCCAACATTAATATTATGCTCTATTAATTTTCAAAAGATTAGGATTAGGAGAAGTCTCACCTACTTCTGTAACTCTTCAGTTAGCGGATCGTTCAGTTACTTATCCTAAGATAGTTATAGAAGATGTGTTAGTAAAAGTTGATAAATTTATCTTTCCTGTGGATTTTATTGTTTAAGATATGAAGAAAGATAAAGAAATACCTATAATTTTAGGGAGACATTTTTCAGCTATTGGAAAATCTATGATAGATGTTCAAAAGGGAGAATTAACTATGAGAGTTAACAATCAAGAAGTGACTTTTAACATTACAAAATCTATGAAATACCCTACTGTTGAAAGAGATAATGAATGTTTTTGCATGGAAATTAGTGAACATCTATTGAACGAGCATTTTAAAGAATATTTTGAAGAGAAAAAAGATTTTGAAGATAAAGATGAAGTTATTTTGGACAAAATAGAAAATGAAGAATTAGATTATGTTCACGAAAGATTTGAGATGTTAGATATTACAGGAAATGCTGATAAGAATCTAGTTTCGTAAATAATAAAATCACTTGAACTTGAGTTGAAAATATTGCCTAACCACTTAAAGTAAGTGTTTCTTGGAAACTCATCTACATTAATTGTTATTATATCTTCATAGTTAAATGATTTGCAAGAGCAAAAACTTTTGGATACATTAAAAAGATATAAAAAAGCTTTTGGTTGGAGCGTAGCTGATATTAAAATAATCAGTCCTTCGATCTGTATGCACACAATTATACTGGATGAATAATATAAACCAAGAGTTGATCCACAAAAGAGATTAAACCCAATGATGAAAGAAGTAGTCAAAAAAGAAATTTTGAAATGGTTGGACACTGAAATTATATATTCTATTTTGGGCAGTGCTTGGGTAAGTCCAATTCATTGTGCTCCTAATGGAGGGGTGATTGCTGAAGCACAAGAGAATAATGAATTAATACCTATCAGACAAGTTATTGGGTGGCATATTTGCATTGATTATAGAAAATTAAACACTACCACTAGGAAAGATCACTTCCATTTATCATTTTTAGACCAAATAGTGGATAGACTTGCTGGGCACAAATATTTTTATTTTTTAAATGGATGTACCGACTACTATCAAATTCCTATTGCTCCTGAGGATCAAGAAAAGACAATATGTACTAGTCCTTTTGGAACTTTTGCTTTTTGAAGAATGCCTTTTGGATTATGTAATACACCTGCATCATTCTAGAGATGTATGATGTTTATATTTAGTAAGTTAATTGATGATGGAATAGAAGTGTTTATGGATGATTTCTCTGTATTTGGAACATCATTTGACACATGCTTAAATTATCTTGAAAAGTTTTGGAGTTATGCAAAAGAACTAATTTAGTTTTAAATTGGGAGAAATGTCAATTTATGGTTGCAGGAGGAATTGAGTTAGGGCATAGAATTTCAGAAAATGACATGGAAGTAGACCCTGCAAAAATTCAAGTTATATCTAAATTAACACCTCCTACTAATGTAAGAGAGGTTAGAAGTTTTCTTGGACATGTTGGTTTTTACAGGCGTTATATTAAATATTTTGTAAAAATTACCAAACCTCTATACTAACTTTTAAAAAAAGATAAGAAATTTGAGTTTACTTAAGACTGTTTAAATGCCTTTGAGCTATTAAAAGAAAAGCTAATCATAACCCCTATAATAGTTTCACCTAATTAGGAAATACCATTCAAACTGATGTGTGATGCTAGTGATTATGCTATTTGAGCTGTTCTTGGATAAATGTATGAACTTATATACTAAGCTAATAAAACTCTTAACAATGCTCAAATTAACTACACTGTTACAAAAAAAGAGTTTCTGACTATTGTGTATGCTTTTGAAAAATTTAGATCTTATTTAATTGGGACTAATGGTGTTGTGCACAATGATCACTCTGTTGTTAAATATCTGATGCAAAAGAAGGATGTTAAATCAAGGTTAATTAGATGGATACTTTTGATGCAAAAATTTGATTTTGTGGTTATTGATAGAAAGAGAACAGATAATCAAATTGATGATCATTTTTCACGATTAAAATATCATGAATTATCTGACACCGACAATGAAATTACGGACAATTTCCCTGATGAACGACTCTATAATATTAATGAGTGGAAAATACCATGGTATGCTGATATTGTTAATTATATTGTAAGTGATATTTTACCACCTATGCTGACATTGCAACAACAAAGAAAATTCATTCATGATGCGAAAGCATATTTTTGGGATGAGTCTTATTTATATAAACAATGTAAGGATCTTATTATGAGAAGATGTGTACCTTATGAAGAAACTAAACTAATTATTCAGAAATATCATGATTCTGAATTTGGAGGACATTTTTGAACTTATAATACTGCTTATAAAATTTTACAAGCTGGATTTTATTGGCCTACTCTCTTTAGAGATGTTTACAGATACATAAAAACTTGTGATCGATGCCAACGAGTAGGCAATATATCTAGAAGAAACTAAATGCCTCTGAATTTCATGTTAGAAGTTGAGATCTTTGATGTTTGGGGATTGGATTTCATGGGACAATTTATTTCTTCATATGGGAACTTATACATATTAGTTGCAGTAGATTACATTTCAAAGTGGATTGAAGTACAAGCTTTACCTCGTTATGACACTAAAAGTGTTTCAAGATTTTTAATGAAAAATATTTTCACTAGATACGAAATGCCGAGAGTGATTATCACTGATGGAGGATCCCATTTCAAGAATAAATACATTTAGAGATTGACAGAAAAGTTTAATGTTATTCATAGAATCTCTACTTCCTATCACCCTCGGACCAGTGAGTTAGCTGAAGTTTCTAATAGAGAGATTAAACAAATACTGGAGAAGACTGTAAACCCTAGTAGAGTAGATTGGTCTACTAGACTGGATACTACATTATAGGCTTACATGACTGCTTGTAAAACTCCTATTTGAATGATTCCTTATAGGCTGATTTTTGGAAAGAATTGTCACTTACCAGCAGAATTGGAGCGTAAAACATATTGGGCAATTAAAGAATTCAATTATAATTTGAAAGATGCTGGTGAGAAGACATTATTACAAATGAATGAATTGAAAGAATTTAGAAATGAATTTTATGATAACGACAAAATTTATAAGGAGAAACTAAAGTTATGGCATGATTGGAAGATTAACTAGAAGAACTTTGAACCAGGATAAGAAATTTTGCTTTAAAATACAAGGCTGAAGTTATTCCATGGGAAATTGAAGTCTCGTTGGTTAGGACCCTTTTCTGTGACTTGATTTTATACTTACGGAGCCATTGAAATTGAAGATCAAAAGATTGGGAATATATTTAAAGTAAATGGACACAGATTAAAGCTGTATTTTTAGGGTAAAAGACCAAATTTTAAAGAGGTTTTAATGGTCGGTCAACCTGAATAATATCTGAATAGGTCGGGCTGACGACGTTAAACCAAGCGTTTTATTAGAGGCAACCCATAGTTATCTTTATTTTTATTGTGACTATAGTATTTTTATTTGAAATTATCCTTAGTTTGTGGTAGTATTGAACTCTACTACTCGTATTTATCCTTGAATCATCGTAAATATTGGATCCATAGAGAAAATTGGAACACATTCAGACCAGAGCAAAACTGTGAAATTTTTACCTTGGGAGCCGACGGCGGGCTCGACACCGCCGATGATGGGTTTTTTCTGAGAGTCTAGATAATTAATTCTCAAGGCTTGTCGACGGAGCCATCGATGCTACTGACGGCAAGAACATCAAGATGATGGTTTCCAGAGTTTGAAATGTTAGTTTTTGGCGGTTTCAGACTAGATTTACTCCTTATAAACTTCCAAACTCGGTTCTTAAATTCATATTACCCAAAAACAAATTGAAACTCCACCAAATTTATCCCTATGGCTTCTAATTCCACTAAAATCCCTAGATTTTGAGTGTTCAACCGGAGAAAGTTTGTTAGTTCTGAGGTGCAACGAATCTTCAATAAAGTGCTGACAAAGAGGAGATTAATCAAAGAAAGAGGATTCGTGAATCGAGGATTGAACAATCCTTCGACAGTAATTGAAGAGATGATTGTGCGACGATGACGGGAAGTGTTGTGCTACATTACTTCCACCGTAGTCGTTCCTGCGGTGAAGGAGTTTTATGCTAATTTCCATGGAATAACCAGGGAGTCGTTTATGTGCGAGTCAGATGAATAACTTTTACTCCTGCACGGATTAATGAGTTATATATGATCGAGAATGTTCCTATCTGCCATCATTCCAACTTCGTCCCGACAAGAAATCTGATGAATGAGATCTACCAATTTTTGACGGACGAGACTGAAGACTGGGAAATGAGAGAAAACGGGTATGTTAGTTTCTTTGCTACACTTCTAAACCTCATTTATAAACACTGAAACTTCTTCATTTCTACAAAACTATTACCGAAAATGAAAATTGGTAAAGTTACTAAAGAAAGTGCTATTCTGAATTACTGTATTCAAATAAGACTGCCGATTGATATTGGATCGATAATTGTGAAGTCTGTTTTGGGCCTGATCGTTCATGGATCAACTTATGGGCTTGGACATCCTTCAACAATTTTCTTACTATATTGTTAGTTCCAAGTATCTTATGAGAATTGGGAAAAGGTACTTCTACCTTGGAAGCCTTTAAACCTAATCGAGAAGTTCCCAGCCAATGAAGATGAGAATGATATGACTATTATTGTGGATCAATTGTCTTAGAATTCACTACCTATTCAGCCTCTTATTCTGGACAAGACACTAGTGATCCTGGGCAGAATCAAGAAACTGGAGAAAGAGGTACAAAACATTATGAATAAAATTAACAATACTCTGAAATTTTTGATCATCTAGACTGGAGGATGAAAAAGCATTTTGATCACTCGGACATATAGAAGGAAGTTTGATACGATTGATGAGAAAGATGGGATTGATAGAGGAGCACTCTACTGAAGAATTCCTATACCAACCATTCTATAACCTCCTCATTCATGTTCAATTGATGGGTGAAATCAGAGGAGAAACAAGCACTGAATCAGAGGAGTAGTAGATTTACTTTACTACCTATATGTTTATGTGTGTGATTTGATTTGAACTTATGTGTTTGCTTTACTTTCAAATTTTGCTTTTAGATCTCTGTGTAGTTGAGATTGAGCATAAAATGTTTGTTTTCAGCGTTTAGAGTGTTGTGGCTTAGATTGCAACGCTTAATTGATGTATTAAGGTTGAGAAAATACCAAACTTATGTGTGTTGTGTAAAGTGTATTGTAACCCTTGGATTTTATATATAATTGTGATATTTTGTGTTGTGAATGTTTATATGTGTTAGTACATCATTTAATCACTTAAAACTTATGTCTAGAATGATTGAACGAAAGTTTACGAGGCTTGAAATTGATCAAAATCGCAAAAATCTGGAAATTGAACCAATTTTAAAAATCTCGCCTACGACAACATTGACATCGCCGACAGAGGATTTTTCCGGAGGCTTAGGCTATTTAATTCAATAGAGTTGACCATGACAAGGAGTGAATCAAGTGGAGGTCTGAGACATCCTGGCCTCATTTATGCACTTTGCCAACTTTCTGGAGTTGAAGCTGGACATGATGAAGAATGGGTTTACCCTATGAAACCCATTAGTAAAGTTAATTTAAGGACGTGTGAATCCCATGAAGGATGGAGATCTGAGAGTAGGAGTAAAGAACCTTCTACTAGTAGAGATATCCCCTCTACTAGTTATGACCTTCCTTCCTCTAGTTCCCCTACCCTTCATGATTTAATGAATGAGTTAACCTTGCAACGAAAGAGTATAGAGAAAATAAATGAAAGAATTGGGGGATTAGAATGTATAGATGATTATGATAGTGAGTACCTACAGAGGCATTCTAACTTCGAGATAGCTTACTACGAAGCTCAGGCCCGACACTACAGATGTGAGCCAAATGTTACTTTAATTGAATGCCCCCGTTATACTCAGTATTAGCTCAATCCACCTGCTGACCAGGAGATAAGGATATATTATGGGATTTTGATATATGATAGTGATTGATGTACTTTTGTTTTGTGATTTTGTGATAGAGATAGATGTATGTTTGTTTGTACTTTCTTTTTATTCTATATTTTATTTAATGTTTGCAGTTAGATAATTTTTAATTATTGTTATAAATATTTAGCGTTGTAGTTTGAAATTTGCATGTGTAGTTATAAAAGACTTTGATTAGTACTTTGTAAAATTGTAATATGATGTGATTTTTTTTTTGCATTGTGATGTATTTGTAATTATTTTTATTTAGTATTGTGATGTGCTAATGAAATATTGTGTTTGTATAATATTTAGTTTTGTACTTATTTCAAAATTATATTACCCAACAAATTCTCTAATGATTTATATGTATAGAAAACTCTTAATATTACAAACCAGTTAAAGAAAACATTTTAAGAAGGAACTGCAAAAAAAATTTAAAATGATGAAAATGCCTAAAATACTAAGGTATGATTTATATTTAGAATTTTTCTTTCCACCTGTATCATTCCATATTGAAAAGTTTAAGTTTGGGGGAGGGAAGAAAAAGATTAATTATTATATGTTCTCAATTTAAATATTTTCAAAAATTATTAATATGATTTTTTGTAGTGAAATTAATTCGCATAACTATATTTTTTAGATATTTAAATGTTATGGTAGATTTAAAAGAATATTTTTGTAAAGAAAATTAATTTTGTAGATTAAGATATTTTGTATAAAAGAATAAGACTATCGTTAACTATTTAAAGTAAGAAAAACTATATTTTGAAATATTAAGGATCTTAGAAACTCATTTGAGAAGAAAAGATTGGGGCTCAATGATGTAAAAGTTATGAAATACTTATAAGGTAAAGTAATGCTTTTAGTTTCAAATTTAGGGAAAGAAAAGTGAAGTTCAAAATTATTAAAGGCTATCCAGATATAGTAATCTTCACTTGAAAAATAAAAAGAAAGGATTAACAACAATCTCTGAAAAGAAACGAAAAATATATAGAATTGAAAACAATCCAAATGAAAAAAAATATTTAAGTGAGGAGAAGCTTGAGGAGATGCTTAATCAAAAATTGGCTTCACTTGGACCTACCTAAAGGGAAAACTTAAATACATTGCTGAACTTATATTTATGGAATAACATCTTTTACTAGTAATGTTCTCATGAAGTTCCTATCATTTAAATATTTTAAGTAACTTGATATTACAACATATAGTCATTCTTGAAATGAATAGAAAACTAGAACTCTTAAACTTGATGACTAAATAGTCTTGCACCTACAGAGTTAATTTAATTGCTTGAAATTTTTCTGAAAAATCCCACTATGGTATTTACTTAAATCAAACTTATAGTATTTTTGAATTAAAACTTTACCACAGTAGATCATAACTTTTATGTAGTACTAAAATTACTTGAGAATAAGTAATATTTAAGTTTGGGGGATTTTGACCAAAGAAAAATATGTTGAGATTTTCATACCTATTTTACACTAATTTTGATGATATTGCACTTTAAAGAAAGGTATTTTTGATGTTTTTGTTACAAATATGTTGCATTATTGTCATTGGAGCAAAAAGGAGCGAATTTAGAACAAAAAAAAACCAAAATATGAAGATTTGATCTTGGGCGCCGACGGCGAGCTCGATGGCGTCGAAGATGGGTTTTTCCCGAGAGTCCAGAATTAAATATTCTAGAAGGCCGCCGACGATGTCATCGAGTCCACCGACGGCGAGCACGTTAGTTCTATCAACAGATGCATTGAATGTGGACGATTTTTTAAGAGACGCTTGGGCAACTCTTGAAAACTCTTCTACAACTTTAAAAGAAACATTTAAAGGCCAAAAAACAGAGAGGGGTATGTCCAATAGAGTGTATAGAGTGTAATTTAGGGTTAATATTGTGAGGAATTCTTTGAGAGATTGTAAGAGTGGAAGGAAAGTGAGAGATTTCTTCCTCCTTGCCGCTTTGAAGGAGAATTCTATGTGCTGTAAAGAAAGGAAGAGATTCAGAGGAACTTTGAGGAGTTTGCTTAGGGAGGAATTAGAGATAAGTGGTATTTACTTATTGAAGTTTGTATGACCTTGCTTTTATATATAAATTCCAGGTTTTGTAGTATCTTCTCCATGAGTTCTGAGTAGTTTTCTCTTTCTTTCTCCTTGTCTTGAGATTTTGTGAAATGGTGATGTGAATTAGTTGTGCCATGAGAATGTTAAAGAAGTTGTGATGATCTTTTCACTTCAATATTAATTTACTTTCAATCTGGCCAATTGATTTGTTAAAATATGTTGAGTTTTACAACTAAAGTGAAGATTACATCCAAGATTTAGGGAGGTCAAAGTCCTTGAAAGTTGGGTGCAAATAAATAGGGAAATAAAAATTATCGGGCATAGAATTGGAGATTTTAGAGTGACAGACTAAAATTTTCAATTCAGTCCTATCGTTTGGGTGCTGAAGTGTAGATGTTAGCCCCCAGGCAAGGGGAACATGGGAGCTCCGAAGTGAGAGCTGATATCCTCCTAGCCGAGCCGTAGATTCAGTAACCAAGCATAGGATTAGTCAATGTTCTTTATGCCTGGTCCAAAGGGTAAATAATAGGTATGCTTCTATTTAGCACAATAAAATTTACACTGATTCAATTTATCCATTCACTTAAATTTCTTAACAAGGAGAAGGATGCTTTCTCATATATTGAACTTCACATTAGAAACTTTATTAGTAGAATTAGTTAATTAAAAGTTTATTAAAATTTCAATTTTCTTTCAATTTCCTATTAGTGACAAATATGCAATTTGAACTATATTGTTGTGATTAAGTATTGATTTTTTAAGTCTTTGTTCGTAGCCTATAACATTACTCCATGTGGGATCGATATCCAGGACTCCATTAGAGCCTTATATTACTTGAGCGATACTTATACTTGCGTTGATAAGTGTGACTTTACAATTATTGAATATTTTATACACATCTTTATCAAATCTATAACTGTTATCAAGTTTTTGGTGCCGTTGCCGGGGATTTAAATCTTCTAGCAACAGTATCAAATTCTTGTATTTTTAAGCATATATAAAGTCGCTGTCAATATGTATAAAAACAAGCTTAGGATTATTCTAAGTTCTTTATTCTAGAATGACTCAAGTGAAACTAATTTTTGATTAGAACCTCTACTCAAGCTTCTCCTCGCATTTTTTTTGCATTTTATTTTTCTTTTTCATTAACTTTTTGTTCCATTCTTTTCTTTTCCACTCTTTTCCTTTTTTTATGTGAGGATTACTATATCTATAGAAATTTTTAAATAATTTTGAATTCCGCTATCCTTCTCTAAAGTTAAAAATTTTTACTTTCCTTCACTTGAAAAGATGTATTTTTTATTTTTATTATTATTTTTTTAAATACTTTCTAAAAGAGCCTTAAATGTTTGAAAGTAAAAATTCTAAGAATCCTTAATTTTCAAAATTACAATTATTCCTACTAAAGGTTGTTATTCATTTTCCCAAGTTCTCCATTAAATATCATTAACTCTAGATTCACCCTTTTCACTAAAAATATCCTTTTCTCTCTAAATAAGATCAATTTAGAGAAACCACCTCCTCCATTTCCTCATAAACTCAGATAACAATAGCTGGATCAATAATATTTGATGTTTCAAGAGATATTTAAGAAGCTAACAATCAACATTCCTTTGCTAAAGCTCTGGAACAAATGTAGAGTTATGTTAAGTTTATGAAGGTTATCTTAAATTAGAAAAGGAAGTTTGAAGATATTGAGACCATTTCACTTACTAAGGAGTGCAGGGCAATAAATCAAACAAAGCTTCCTAGAAAACTTAAAGATCCTGGTAGATTAATTATTTCCTATGCGATAGGAGAAAGATTATATGGAAAAGCTCTATGTGATTTAGGAGCTAGCATTAATTTCATGCCATTATCAATATTCAAAAGATTAGGCTTAGAAGAGATTTCTCCCACAACCGTAACCCTTCAATTAATTGATTGATTGATCACATATCCGAAAGGGGTTATAAAAGATGTACTTATGATGGTAGATAAATTTATCTTCCTTATAGATTTCATCGTATTAGATATGGAGGAAGATAAATAAATACCAATCATTTTAGGGAGACCTTTCCTTGCTACTGGACGAGCTATGGTAGATGTACAAAAAAAGAGTTAATAACTAGGAAGTCACGTTCAATGTGTTAAAGTCAATGAAAGTATCCAAATAAGGAAAGTGAAGATGAGCATAATTGAATGAAGACCATTGATTATTTAAATAATAACTAATTTAGAGAAAGTTGTGAAGTTAAATAGGATAACAGGAACTAGAGTATGAAAATGAGACTATTTTTCAAGATAATTCTATTGAGAAAATGACTGAGTATTCAAACTATGTTTAGGAAAGGTTTGAGATTTTAGATGCTACAGAAGATAATAAACCTCTTATTTTTTCTATTGAAGCACCTCCCGAACTAGAGATGAAGGTATTCCCTACTCATTTAAATTATGCTTTTCTAGGAAGCTCATATACACTACCTATTATAATATCCTCAGGTTTGACTCAAATTCAAGAAGAAAAATTAATGAAAACTTTTAGAAATTATAAGAAAGCCTTTGGATGGACGTTAGCAGATATTAAAGGAATCAGCTCTACAATTTGTATGCATAGAATTTTAATGGAAGATAATCATAAGGCTAGGGAAAATCTTTAAAGGAGATTGAGTCCTATCATGAAAGAAGTTGTAAAAAAAGAAATTTAAAAGTGATTAGATGCTGGAATCATCTATCTTGTTTATGATAGTTCTTTGGTTAGTTCGATTCATTGCGTTCCTAAGAAAGGGGGAGTGACTGTAGCTGTAAATGAAAGAAATGAATTAATTCCATCAAGAAAAGTCACTGAGTGATGAATTTGTACTAATTATAGAAAATTAAATCTTTCCACAAGGAAAGATCACTTTCCTCTACCTTTTCTGAACCAAATGTTGGATAAAGTAGCTGTGCATCAATAGTTCTATTATTTTGGATGATATTCAGGATACCACCAGACACCTATAACTCCTAAGTACCAAGAAAATACAACATTCATAATTCCCAATGGAACATTTGCATTTAGAAGAATGCATTTTGGTTAATGCAATGCACTTACAACTTTTCAAAAGTGCATGATGAAGCTTACATAAATTATACTACTATTGAAAAGGAATTATTGACAATATTATATGCTTTTGATAAATTTAAACAATATCTAATTGGAACAAATTGTATAGTTCATACCGATCATTGTGCAATTAAATATCTTATGCTAAAGTAAGATGTTAAACCAAGATTAACTAGGTGGATCTTGCTAGTGTAGGAATTTAATTTTGAGGTGATTAATAGAAAGAGACCTGATAATCAAATTACTAATCATTTATCAAGGCTTAAAAATGAAAAATATGGTAACTTTGATGATTAAATAAA
>NEWO01001768.1:0-17911 GCA_003013225.1 Phalaenopsis aphrodite
GGTAGTCATCGAACGCCGTTTTTAAGTAAAATTATGCATTTTAGGGTTTTCGTGCATGAAGAATGCTCCCACGTAAAAATTTTTCAAGTTTAATTATTTTTCAATTGTTTTTTATCGTAAAAACCTTTTAAAGAGCCCTCTGCACTTAAATTTGACTCCATTCGTAGGCCCATTCAGCCGACAATAATCTTGAGAGAGAAAAATAATAATTTTGATCAAAAAAAGGAAACTTTGGCTATAACCGGTTTAAAAAATTCTCAAATCAAGTTTGGACATCAACTAAATATTATTAATTAAAAAATACACTATTTTTTATAATAAAATTAATTAAAAAATTTCAACTCAAATCACAAGATAGAATGTAACTAACAACGCAAAGATATTATAAATTCACATGGAGCTTATTTTGATCAAAACCACATGCACCACCAAATTCCATACATTTTTCCCTATCTGACGAGTTTAAGTTAAAATTTTGACCATAACCAAATTGTAACAATCTTGTAACCAACTTTTAACCAAATAGCCACTTCAAATGCCGATAACTTGAGCTAAGCACTACTTTTTTTCAAAATTGTTTGAATCATATGACTCCTTATTTCATCTTTTTTAAAATGACATCTACTTGCCTTTGGCATAACTACCTTAACTACCTCAGCAAATTATTAAAATACCCACCCTTTTTGAAAAGTTCCCTCCATGCATTTTTTTAACTTAAGCCATTCATTTTTTTTAACTTCTTCCATCCGACCACTCTCCCCTTGCAACCTCACCAATCCACTACATTTCCTCCCATTTGGTTGCCTTATACATCCAAGCCCTTCCTCTTTCTCCTCTAATGTCGATCGCTATGCGGCTGGGTGCTGTTTTATTTAGCGTAATATAATGTTTAGAAATTAGGCATTTTAATTTGAAAAAAATGGGGTCAAATTGCTCCTATTGATTCCTACATTTTGGATAATCGAGCTGACCACAAGTAATGTACCACCGTGAAAGGTAATACACTACTTGATAATAAGCTCTATTAAATAAACTATAGAAATAAATGACTTCCATTTGATCTGCAAGTTTGCATGATGACCGACAGATTTTCCTATTCGATATGGGAGCCAAATATGATTTATTTTAACTATGGGTTCTGTTAAGTTCCCTATAAGGGCAATCCCTTATAGTTAATTACATCTTGAGCGAACGGATCACTTAAGAAAACTCTCGATAAAAATCAGGAAACTTTTGTTTTCATTAATTCAAAAGGAAGGATTTTCAACGAACATGATTGTGAAATCTTTAATAGAGATTGATTCAAAGGTGAAAGATTTTGTTTTAAGAATCAAAGGAAGAAAAGTAGGGGAGGTTAAAGATCCAGAATAGGTTCTTGGTAATCTCCCAAACTATCCTACTATTTGGTTCAATTTAGGATAATATTGATTTAAGTTAACTCTTGCTAGTTTTATTAATTAGGACTTAGATTTATGTAATGATGATTTACACAAAAAGCCTAGAAAAATAAGAGGTTTTACGTCGAGTGACTACCTCAGAATCCTAAAAAAAGTTGGGACATGCTACATATCAGGACTATGCAAAAGCCTAACAAAAAGAGAGGTTTATGTCATAAAAGATAGCCTCGAAATCCTAAGGATTTTTATTTAAACTAAAGAGAGATCTTGAACAAGCTTCCCACGAAGTTTACTTCAAGTTCCATACTGAAATGTCTTCAAGTCTTGAGGTCCTCCAATCTTATCCTTAAGAGTTTTATTTGTTTCGATAATTTTATAGTGAATTAATTAAAGGGTAGTGGAGGTACAGTTCAAACCTAGGTCAAGGCTAAGTTCACTTAAGCTAAGTAATTCCCTAGTGTTATGATTTCTAGGTTCTCCCTAATCTAAACAACTTTTATTTCTTCCTTATTTGTCCTTAACACATGCATTCTATGTTTGATAAAAGCAGTAAAGGAACATGTGTTAAGATGCATAAAGCAATAAATAGAGAAAATAAAGAAACAATGTTTTATCAAATTTTTATTAAATTTTAATTATTTAATTAGTGGTAACCCAGTCAAGATGTTTATGGCTCCGTCGTCTCACTAAAAATATATAATTATTATTTTCCATAAAAATAAAATTAATTAATAGTTATGATAACAGTATTTTTTTGCTGAAATAACATCATAAATGTTTATGTTTTGCAGTAAACCACTAAATTATTTTTTTTTGTCTTTATCTACCATCATCAAAAAATCATCCTGTTAAATTATTATTGAGCTAAATAATAATATGTCAAAAAATTTTGTTCTCTTAATTTTCTTAAAGAAGACCTTGTACTACTAACTACCCTATTAAAATGCAAATTTAAATAAGATCAAATATATTATCATATGAAAATTGGATGTTCTATTGTGATGTAATTTTATTGTATAATAAAACAAAATTAAAATTTAAAATGTGGACTCTGCTTTTGTGTCTTTTGTTTTTCAATAATAAAGCAGCACCTAAGAAAATTTATTGCTCCCTCGAATCCATAATTTTGATTATCAATGATTTATGAACTTTTGATGCTTGAAGATAGCAACAAGCAGCAACAAAAGTTTGTTCATGCGTGAAAAAACTTATAAATAGTTAAGAAAAAATAGATAACGTTTATGATTTTTAAATGTGAGTAGGAATTTACCTTTGTGATTAAAACATATTACTATATGATAAATTAATAAGACTTTATAAATTAAAATAGAACTTTTGGTGCTTGGATCTTGATTTATCTATGATCATGCCCAATAAATAAAGAGAGAAAAAGAGATATGCTCACAAAAGAACAGTAAAATAGAAGAATTGTATTGGTCTTTCCCGACTTTTTTGGACAAGTTTGTGTAACCCTTCATTCATAGAATGACACCTATTTATAGATAGCGTGGGATAATATTTAAAGTTACATATATATGTCTTTGTTTTAGTGGGAATTTGACCGTGACTTTATATATGCTTAAAAATATAAGTATTTAATACTGTTGTTAAAAGATATACTTTCTCAGCAACTATACCAAATCCTTAATAACAGTTATAGATTTGATAAATATGGACGAATTAAAAATTCAATAATTGTAAAGTCACACTTATCAACGCAAGTATACGTATCGCTCAAGTAATATAGGGCTCTAATGGAGTCCTAGATATCGATCCCATAGGGAGTAAGTTTAGAACTACAAACTAAGATTTTAGAAAAAGCAATACTTTAATCATAACAACGAAGTTCAATTTGCTTATCTGTCACTAATAGGAAATTGAAATAATTTTGTAATTTTAATAACTATTAAATAACTAATAATACTAATGAAGGTTTAAATGTGATATTCAATATATAAGAAAACATCATTCATCATGTCAAGAAATTATAGTGAATGGATATAGTGAATCAGTTCAAATTATATTGTGCAAAATAGGAGCATACCTATTCTTTACTCTTTGGTCCAAGCATAAAGAACATTGACTAATCCTACGCTTGTTTATCGAAGCTGCGGCTAGGCTGGGAGGATACTGATTCTCACTTTGGAGCTCCCACGTTCCCCTCTCCTGAGGGCTAACATCTATACTTCAGCACCCAAACGATATGACCGATTTGGGGATTTTAGTCTGTCACTATAAAATCTTCAATTCTACGCCCCTAATATTATTTCCCTATTTATTTGCACCCAACTTCCAAGGGCTTTGACATCCCAGAATCTTGGATGTAATCTTCACTTTTGTTGTAAAACTCAACATATTTTAACAAATCAATTAGCAGATTGAAAGTAAATGAAGATCGAAGTGAAAAGATCATCATAATTTCTTAAACATTTTCATGGCTTCACCAATTCAAATCACAATTTCACAAATCTCGAGACAAGGAGAAAGACAGAGAAAACTATTCAGATCTCATGGGGAAAACACAACAAAACTCAGAATTCATATATAAAATCAAAGTCATACAAACTACAATAAGTAAATAACTTATCTCTAATTTCTCCTCAAGAAAACTCCTCAAAGTTCCTCTGAATCTCTTCCTTTCTTTAAAGCACACAGAATTCCTCTTCGAAGTAGCAAGGAGGAAGAAATCTCTCACTTTCCCTCTACTCTTACAATCTCTCGAAGAATTCCTCACAATTTAAACTCTCTACACTTGTTTCACACTTCAATTTTTTTAAGTCTTCCCTCTCTTCAGGACCTTTCTAACATCCAGGACCTCTCTAATTTTTTACCAAAATCATCTTTTAAAGTTGTGGATGAGCTTTCGCAAGAGTTGACTAAGCATTCCTTCAAAATTTGTCCTCATCCAAAGCCTGATTATGCATAACCGCCAAGCTCGCCATCTGCGGCCTCGAGGGCGTCGTCGGCGGACCTTCTTAATGAATTAATTTTGGAGTCTCGGGAAAATCTCGTCGTCGGTGTGGTCGATGGCGTCGTCGGTGTGGTCGATGGCGTCGTCGGCGCCCTAGTTCAATTCTTCACATTTGGTCATTTTCGCTCCAAATTCACTCCTTTTTGCATCTTTTTGCTCCAATGACCATAATTCATCATTCCTGCAACAAAACATCAAAAATACATTTCTCCAACAAAACATCAAAAATACATTTCTCTAAAGTGCAATATCATAAAAAACAGTGTAAAATAGGTATGAAAATCTCAACATATTTTCCTCTGGTCAAAATCCCCCAAACTTAAATATTACTTGTCCTCAAGTAATTTTAGTACTACATAAAAGTTATGATCTACTGTAGTAAAGTTTTAATTCAAAAATAAGTTTGATTTAAATAAATATCATAGTGAGATTTAAAAAAAAATCAATTAATTTAATTAAATATATAGCTACAAGATTATCTAGTCAATAAGTTTAAGAGTTCTAGTTTTCTATTTATTTCAAGAATGACTATATGTTGCAATATTAAGTCACTTAGAATATTTAAAACATGAGAACTTCATGAGAACTCTACTAGTAAAAGACCTATTATATAAATATAAGTTCAAGAATGTATTTAGGTTTTCCCTTTAGGTAGGTCTAGTGAAGCCAATTTTTGATTAGGCATATCCTCAAGCTTCTCCTCACTTCCATAATAATTTTTTTTTTCTTTCTTTTCTATTTTTCATTTGGATTGCTTTCAATCCTATATATTTTTCTTTTCTTTTTCAGGAATTATTTTCAATCCTTTCTTTTTCCTTTTTCAAGTGAGGATTACTATATCTGGATAGCCTTTAATGATTTTGAACATCACCTTTCTTTCCCTAAATTTGAAGCTCAAAGCATTCCTTTACCTTATAAGTATTTCATAACTTTTACATCATTGAGCCATCGAGCCCCAATCTTTTCTTCACAAATGAATTTCCAGATTTTTAATACTTCAAAATATAGTTTCCTTTACTTTAAATAGTTAACTATAATCTTATTCTTTTATGCTAAATATCTTAGTTACAAAATTAATTTTCATTACAAAAATATTTCTTTAAATCTGCTAATAATATTTAAATAGCTACAAAAATATAGCTACCTGAATTAAATTCACTGCATAAAATCATATAAATAATTTTTGAAAATAATTAAATAGAGGACATCTAATAGTTAATCTTTTTCTTCCCTCCCCTAAACTTAAATTTTTCAATATAAAATAATACAGGTGGAAATAAAAACTCTAAATATAAATCATACCTCACTATTTTAGGCATTTTCATCATTCTGAAATTTTTGTAGGCCTTTTCAACATTTCTACTTCACCTGGTCTGTAATATTAAGAGCTTTCTACACATATAAATCATTAGAGGAATTTTTGGGTAATGAAATTTTGAAATAAATATAAAACTAATATATTAAACAAGCACAACATTTCCTAACACTTACACAATACTAACAAAACAATTAAAATTGTGAAATAAAAATCACATTACATGACAATTCACAATACTACTCAACATCTATTAAACTACACATGCAAATTTAACTATAACATTAACTTAATAACAAAAATTAAAATTGTCCAAGTACAACATAATAATAAAAATGAAAGTCCAAATATACAAACATCCATTTCTATTACAAAAAAAGATTACAGAAATAAAAGTACAAATATAAGTACATCAATTACATCAAATATTAAAATCCCAAACTATATCTTTATCGCCTTGATTAGCAGGTGAATTGGGTTGATACTGAGTATATCAGGGGCACTCAGGAAAGTAACATCAAGCTTACCTATGTAGTGTCCGACCTGAGCTTCATAATAGGCTACCTCAAAATTTGAATGTCTCTGAAGGAACTCACTATCATAATTGTATCGACGTTCTAAACCTCCAATCCTTTCATTTATTAACTCTATGCTCTACCACTATAAGGTCAACTCATTCATCAAATCAGAGAGCGTAGGGGAATTAAAAGGTAGAAGGTCATAACTTGTAGAGGGGACATCTCTACTAGTAGAAGGTTCTTGACTTCTACTTCCAGTTCTCCATTTCTCATGGGATTCATAAGTCTTTAGATTAGTCTTACTAATGGGTTTCATAGGGTAACCCCATTCTTCATTTCCAAATTCCACTACAGAAAGTTTGCAAATTGCATAAATAAGTCCAGGATGTCCTAGACCTCCACTTGTCTCACTCCTCACCGTAGTCAATATATTCTTAAGAATGATTCTCCCCACATTTATAGTTCTACTATTTTGAATACGTAAATTTAGAATAGCTCTATCTCTAGTTACCTTACTATGGTGATAAGTCGGTAACATAGTAGAGGAAATGAAATAGTGCCACGCCTTAGAGGTGGCATTCAACATGGAAGCAAAAAAATATACCCGTTCTCACTGTTTTATCTTCCATGTTTCTTTCCCATCAGTGAGAAAGCTGATCACATCATTCAAGGGGCATTCCATCGTACCGAAGGATTCATACTGGCAGCTATAAGAATCTGGGACTTCGTAAAAGTGTTGATGCAGGCGGCAGTAAATTCAACGAGAAATCCATGCACTTGAACGATTTCGTCTTTAGAATATATTACATTGGCTTAGAACTCCTTCACAATATTTGCATCAGCTTTATTGTTGGTGTAACAAAAGTTTTCCCACTTCCTCTCGGCAATAACTTGTTCAATTTCTCCTCCCGGACTTTCAAAAACTCGATCTTGTATGCACTTCTTTCCTTTAAATATTGAAGTAAATTTTGTTTGAGCCATCGCATTGACGAAGCGAGACTCGTCGAACTCAAACCGTCTCTTTTGTCATGGAGTCATTTCAATCTAATGAAATTATAGAAAAAATTCCAAAAATTGCTTCAAATATGCAAATCGTTGCTTCCAATAGTAATTCTAAGAGTTCAACATTGAGATTCATGAATTTTTTCCCAAATTTTCTTCACATTCTCAAAATTTTTGGATCTCCTCAATGTGGAAGAAATCCATGGTGAAAATCAAATATTTTTAGTTTGGGGGGAAGCTCTTACCTATAGATGATCAAATCCAGTGTCAAAAAGCCTTGAAATCGCCTCCCAATCCAAGATCTTTCAAGCCCTAGGTCGAAAATGTTTGGAGGAAGGGGATGATGAATAGTGGTGGTTGACTGGTCAAAATCAGGGTTAGTGTTTTTTCGTGAGCTCGCCATCGGCGGGTTTGATGGCACCGTCGGCGCGCTCTATTGGAATTAAATCTTAAGTCTCGGGAAAATCTCGTCGTCAGCGGCGTCGAGGGCGCCGTCGGCGTGCTCTATTGATTTTGGTTCAAATTCCGGATTTTCGCAATTTTGATCAATTTCAAGCCTTAACGACATCTTTTCAATCATTATAAACATAATTTAAAGTGACTAAATGATGTACTTAGCACATATAAACTTTCACAACACAAAACATCACATTTATATATAAATTCCAAGGGGTACAATATACGTTACATAACACACCTAATTTTGGTATTTTCTCAACCTTAATAGATTAATTCATGGTCACAATCCAAGCGACAACACTCAAAATGCTGAAAACAAAACATCCTATGCTTAGTATCAACTATACAAAGATTTAAAAGCATAATTCTAAAGCAAAACAAATACAAAGTTCAAATCAAAATACATAGATAGACAGATAGGTAGTAATATAAATCTACTATTTGTTAGATTCGGTACTAGATTCTCCTCTAAGATCACCCATTGATTGTACATGAACGAAGAGGTTGTAGAAGAATCAGAATGCAAATTCTTCAGTAGAATCCTCCTCTATCAATTTCATCCTCCTCATCATTCGTATCAATTATCTTCTAAATGTCCAGAGTGCTCAAAATGTTTTTTCATCCTCCAATCTAGATGATCGAAGAAATCAGAGATATTATTAATCACATTCATGACATTTTGTACCTCATTTTACAATTTCTTGATTCAGCACAGGATCACCAGAGACTTGTCTGGAATTAAGGGTTGAACTGACAGTGAATTCTGAGATAATTGATCTACTATAATGGCCATGTCATTTTCATATTCAAAATCTGGGAATCTCTTAGTTAGATCCAAAGGCTTCCAAGGTAGCAGTACCTTTTCCCAATTTTCGCAGGACACTTGGAACTGACTGCAAAGTGAGAAAATTGTGGAGGGGTCTCCAAGCCCATAAGTTGATTCATGAACGATCAGGCCTAAAACTGACTTCACAATTATGGATCCAATGTCGATCGACAGTCCCTTTTAGATGCAGTAATTCAAAATAGTACTTTCTTTAGAAACTTTACCGATCTTCATTGTAGGTAACAGTTTCACAGAAATGAAAAAGTTCCAATGTTTTGAAACGGGATTTAGGAGTGTCGCAGAAAAACTAACATACCTATTTTCTCTTGTTTCCCAATCGTCACTTTCGTCCGTTAAATATTGGTAAATTTCATTCATTCGGTTTCTAGTTAGGACGAAATTGAAATAGTGGCAGGCAGGAATGTTCTCGATCATGTAGAATTCATTGATTCGTGCAGGAGTGAAAGTGATCCATCTTCCTCGCACATAAACAATTCCCTGGTTGAGTCCATGTAAGTTTGCATAAAATTCTTTTACCACGGGAACCACCACGGCGGCGGTAGTGTAACACAACACTTCCCATCTTCGCCGCACTATCGTTTCTTCAATTGCGGTCGTGGGATTATTCAATCCACGATTTACGAATCTTCATTCCTTGATCAATCTTTTCTTCGTCAGTAACTTGTTGAAGATTCGCTGCGCTTCTACACTAATAAACTTTTGTTAATTGAAAACTCACATTCTGGGATTATTAGGGGAATTGGACGCCATAGGAATGAAATTGGTGGAGTTTCACTTTGTTTTGGAGGGAAAATATGAACTAGGAATCGAATTTCGGAGTTTAAAAGGATAATTCCAGCCCCAAAACCACCAATTGAACCCAAGTAACCGCCATTTTGCCGGTCTCACCGTTGGCGGGGTCGATGACGCCGTCGGCGAGCCTCTGTATTAATTTTTCCTGAACTCTTGGGAAAAACCAGCCGTCAGCGGCATCAAGGGCGCCGCTGGCGCCCAAGGCAAATATTGCACAGTTTCGCTCTGGTCTGAATGCATTCCAATTTTTCTCTATGGATCTAGTTTTTATGATGATTCAAGGGTAAATAAGAGTAGTAGAGCTTAATATTACCAAAATCTACGATAATTTCAAATAAAAAACTATTATAATTGCAACAAAAACAAAGATAACTATGGGTTGCCTCCCATAAAGTGCGTGGTTTAACGTTGTTAGCCTGACCTATTCAGGTATTACTCACGTTAACTAACCATTAAAACCTATTTAAAATTTGGTCTTTTACCCTCAAAATACGGCTTTCATCTGTATCCATTTACTTCAAATCCATTCCCAGTCTTTTGATCTTCAATTTCAACAGCTCTGTAAGTATAAACTTGAGTCACAATAAAGGGTCCTAACCAACGAGACTTCAATTTCCAAGGAAATAACTTCAGCTTAGTGTTGTAAAGCAAAACTTCTTGTCCTGGTTCAAAGTTCTTTTGGTTAATCTTTCGATCATGCCATAACTTTAGTTTCTCTTTATAAATTCTATCATTATCATAAGATTCATTTCTTAATTCTTTCAATTCATTTAATTGTAATAATCTCATCTTACCAACATCTTTCAAATTATAATTGAATTCTTTAATCGCCCAATATGCTTTATGCTCCAATTCTACTGGTAAGTGACATTTTTTTCTAAAAATTAGATGTAAGGAGTCATTCCAATAAGAGTTTTATAAGCAGTCTTGTAAGCCCATAATGCGGTATCCAGTCTAATGGACCAATCTACTCTACTAGGGTTTACAGTCTTTTCAAGTATTTGTTTAATATCTCTATTAGAAACTTCAACTAACCCATTGGTTTTAGGATGACAGGCACTAGAGATTCGATGAAATATATTAAATTTTTCTGTCAATCTCTGAATAAATTTATTCCTAAAATGGGATCCTCCGTCAGTGATAATCATTCTAGGCATTCTGTATCTAGTGAAAATATTTTTCATTAAAAATCTTGAAACACTTTTAGCATCACAACGAGGTAAAGCTTGTGCTTCAATCCACTTAGAAGTGTAGTCCACTGCAATTAATATATATAAGTTCACAAATGAAGGAATAAATGGTCCCATAAAATCTAATCCCCAAACATCAAAGATCTCAACTTCTAACATGAAATTCAGAGGCATTTCATTTCTTCTAGATATATTGCCTACTCGTTGACATCGATCACAAGTTTTTATGTATCTATAAACATCTCTAAAGATAGTAGGCCAATAAATTCCAGCTTTTAAAATTTTATAAGCAGTTTTATTAATTCCAAAATGTCTTCCAAATTCAAAATCATGACATTTCCGAATGATGAGCTCAGTTTCTTCATAAGGTAAACATCTTCTCATAATCAAATCCTTACATTGTTTATATAAATAAGGCTCATCCCAAAAACATGCTTTTGTATCATGAATAAATTTCCTTTGTTATTGCAATGTCAGCATAGGTGGCAAAATATCACTTACAATATAGTAATCAATATCAGCATACCATGATATTTTCCACTCATTAATATTATAAAGTTGTTCATCAGGGAAACTATCTATAATTTCATTGTTAGTATCATGTAATTCATGGTTTTCTAATCTTGACAAATGATCAACAATTTGATTATTAGTTCCCTTTCTATCAATAACCACAAGATCAAATTCTTGCATCAAAAGTATCCATCTAATCAACCTTGGTTTGACATCCTTCTTTTGCATCAGATATTTAATAGCAGAGTGATCAGTATGCACAACACATTCAGCTCCAATTAAATAAGATCTAAATTTATCTAAAGCATATACAATGACCAGTAACTCTTTTTCAGTAACAATATAATTAATTTATGCTTCATTAAGAGTTTTACTAGCATAAAATCTTTTCATACCTTTGTCCAAGGATAGCTCCAATAGCATAATCACTAGCATCACACATCAATTCAAATGGTTTTTCCCAGTTAGGTGAAACTATAATAGGGGCTGTGATTAATATTTCCTTTAATATCTCAAAGGCATTTAAACAGCTTTCAGTAAATTCAAATTTATTGTCCTTTCTAAAAGTTAGCATAGAGGTTTGGTAATTTTTGAAAAATCTTTAATAAAATGCCTGTAAAATCCAACATGTCCAAGAAAACTCCTAACCTCACTTACATTAGTAGGTGGTGTTAGTTTAGATATAACTTGAATTTTTGCAGGGTCTGCTTCCATACCATCTTCCAAAATTTTATGCCCTAATACAATTTTTCCCTGCAACCATAAATTGACATTTCTCTCAATTTAGAACCAAATTAGTTCTTTTTCATAACTCCAAAACTTTTTCAAGATAATTTAAGCATGTGTCAAATGATGTTCCAAATACAGAGAAATCATCCATAAATACTTAAAATCCATCATCAATTAACTTTCTAAATATGGACATCATACATCTCTGGAATGTTGCAGGTGCATTACATAATCCAAAAGGCATTCTTTGAAAAGCAAAAGTTCCAAAAGGACTAGTAAATGTTGTCTTTTCTTGATCCTCGGGATCAATAGAAATTTGATGATAGCCGATATATCCATTTAAAAAATAAAAAAAATATTTGTGTCCAGCAAGTCTATCTACTATTTGGTCTAAAAAGGGTAAAGGGAAGTGATCTTTCCTGGTGACAGTGTTTAATTTTCTATAATCAATGCAAATACACCACCCAGTCTCTTGTCTAATAGGTATTAATTCATTATTTTCTTTTGTTTCAATAGTACTCGCCTTTCTTAAGAACACAATGAATTGGAGTTACCCACACACTATCTGAAATAGGATATATAATATCAGTGTCTAACTATTTCAAAATTTCCTTCTTAACTACTTCTTTCATCATTGGATTTAATCTCCTTTGTGGATCAAATCTTGGTTTATATTACTCATCTAATATAATTCTGTGCATACAGATCGAAGGACTGATTCCCTTAATATCAGCTAAGGTCCAACCAAAAGCTTTCTTATATCTTTTCAATATATATAACAGTCTTTGCTCTTGCAAATCATTTAATTTTGAAGATATAATAACTCGTAATGTAGATGAGTCTCCCAAAAACACATACTTTAAGTGGCTAAGCAATACTTTCAACTCAAGTTCAGGTTGTTTTATAATTGACGAAAATAGATTCTTATCAGCATTTTCCGTAATATCCAGCGTCTCAAATTTTTCCTGAATATAATCTAACTCTTCATTTTCTAATTCATCCAGAATAACTTCATCATTTTCTTCAAATTGTTCTTTCTCTTCAAAATGTTCTTTGAATAGATGTTCACTAATTTTCATGTGAAAACATTCATTATCTCTTTCAACGGCAGGGTATTTCATAGATTTCACAATGTTAAAAGTCACTTCTTGATCATTAACTCTCATAGTTAATTCTCCTTTTTGAACATCTATCATAGCTTTTCCAGTAGCTAAAAATTGTCTCCCTAAAATGATAGGTATTTCTTTATCTTCCTCCATATCTAAAATAATGAAATCCACATGAAAGATAAATTTACCACTTTTACTAACACATCTTCTATAACTCCCTTAGGGTATGTAACTGAACGATCTGCTAACTTTAAAGTTACAGAAGTAGGTGAGACTTCTCCTAATTCTAATCTTTTAAAAATTGATAGAGGCATAATATTAATGCTGGCTCCCAAATCACATAAAGCTCTTCCATAAATTTTTTCACCAATAGCACACGATATAGTGAAACTGCGAGGATCTTTTAAATTTTCAGAAAGATTTTTATGAATAATTGCACTACACTCTTTGCTAAGTGCAACAGTTTCGTTATCATTGAACTTCCTTTTCTTGTTCAAAATATCTTTCATAAATTTCACATAATTGGGCATTTGCTCTAAAGCTTCTACAAAGGGAATATTCACCATTAACTTCTTAAGAATTTCTAAAAATTTGGAAAATTGTTTATTCTATTTGTGGTGCTTCAAGCTTTGAGGAAACGATGGTGGAGGTTTCTCCACAGTAATTTTCATTGGTGTAAATGGATACTCTAAATCTGGGTACTCATGATCCTTTTCTTTTTCAGTATCAACTTTCTCTTTTTCAGTTTATGCTTCTTTTTGCACTCTTGTCTCTAATTCTTTTCCACTTCGTAATTGTATCGCTTTGATTTTTTCTTTTCCTTGATCTTTAAGATTTGGTTCCAAAGTACTAGGAAAAGTTCCTAATGTTCGGTTACTAAGCGCAGTAGCGATATGCCCTAATTGATTTTTAATATTCTTAATAGCAGTTCCTTGATTTTGTAATTGATTTTCTTAAATTTGTAATTGATTTCCTTGATTCTACAATAGTTAATCTATGTTCAATATCAGCTCTTCCATAGACAACTTCTTCTCCTTAATTTGAGTGTTACTATTAAATCCTGGGAGATAAGAAGGTCTATAGTTAACATTTTCTTGGTTGAATGAATTTCCTAATGGGTTCACTGGGTTGTTTGTCTATTGTTGATTTGTAGAAGAATTGTTATTCCAACTAAAATTTGGATGATTCTTCCAAACTGGGTTATAATAGTTTGAATAAGGGTTGTTAAGTCTATTAATAACATTTAAAGTCTTATATGAAAGTTGAACATCCACAAATTGCCCAGAAAAAATTCTCTTCCATCATAGGAGGTGTTAGAGAATAATTCATCCCATAATGATATAATTTCTTTGATATTGCAACAATCTGCGAAGCTAACATAGATATTGCATCAGAATCATGGATACTAGCTACTCTTTTAGGATTTACCCGTTCATAGGGCCATTGAAAATTGTTGGTAGCCACATCTTCTATTAATGAATAAGCATCATCAAAAGGTTTTGACATTAACGAACCACCAGCCGCAGCATCTATAATCGATCTAAGAGATCCCACTAATCCATTATAAAAAGTTTAAATTATCAACCATTCTGGTAACGAATGATGAGGGCATTTCCTAAGAAGATCTTTAAATCTCTCCCAAGCCTGAATCTGCGGCTAGGCTGGGAGGATACTGACTCTCACTTCCGAGCTCCCATGTTCCCCTCACCTGAGCACCCAAACAATAAGACCAAATTGGTTCTAAAATCTCCAATTTTACGCCCGCTAATATTATTTCCCTATTTATTTGCACCCAACTTCCAAGAGCTTTGACTTCCTTGAATCTTGGATGTAATCTTCATTTTAGTTGTAAAACTAAACATATTTTAACAAATCAATTGGCTAGATTAAAAGTAAATGAAGATCGAAGTGAAAAGATCATCATAATTTCTTAAACATTTTCATGGCTTCACTAATTCAAATCACCATTTCACAAATCTTGAGATAAGGAGAAAGACAGAGAAAACTACTCAGATCTCATGGGGAAAACACAAAAAAACTACGAATTCATATATAAAATCAAAGTCTTACAAACCACAACAAGTAAATAACTTATCTCTAATTTCTCCCCAAGAAAACTTCTCAAAGTTCCTCTGAATCTCTTTCTTTTTTTAAAGCACACAAAATTTCTCTTCAAAGCAGCAAGGAGGAAGAAATCTCTCACTTTCTTTTCACTCTTACAATCTCTCGAAGAATTCCTCACAATTTAGACTCTTTACACTTGTTTCACACTTCAATTTTTTTGAGTCTCCCCTCTCATCAGGACATTTCTAACATCTAGGACCTCTCTAATTTTTGGCTAAAATTTTCTTTTAAAGTTGTGGATGAGCTTTCCCAAGTGTTGCCTAAGCATCCCTTCAAAATTTGTCCTCATCTAAAGCCTAATTGGGCATAACCGCCGAGCTCGCCGTCGGCGGCCTCGAGAGCGCCGTCTGCGGATCTTCTTATTGAATTAATTCTGGAGTCTCGGGAAAATCTCGTCATCGGCGGGGTCAATGGCGTCGTCGGCGCCCTAGTTTAATTCTTCACATTTTGGTCCTTTTCGCTCCAAATTCGCTCCTTTTTACATTTTTTCTCTCCAATAACCCTAATTTATCATTCCTGCAACAAAACATAAAAAGTACATTTCCTTAAAGTGCAATATCATCAAAAATAATGTAAAATAGGTATGAAAATATCAACATATTTTTCTCTGGTTAAAATTGTATAAGTTATTATAGGTATTTTAGTTAAGTAGATGTAGACCTCTTTTTTTGGTAAATTTGTAATTTCTTATCTTAAACATAATTTCACGTGAGCCGAGTCTTAAGCAAACCATAATTTAATAAAGCTAATATTTAACTTAACAAAAAGTAAAATTAACCGAAACAAACTTCTAATATAACCAACTTTAATCAAACTCTAAATTCAACTTAAATTAAAGCTTAATCGTCCAAAACCCCATAAAAAATAACCAAAACCCCGTGATTAACGTTTTCTCTTCAGAGGTCATTGCATGACTCAAAACTTTATTATGAAAGTTGCATGATAATATTTTTGACATATAAAGGCCATGTAAATAAGTTTAACAATCATTTGAAATTATTTTTACATAAAATTTTTAGGTTCAATTTCATGCTTAAAAAGTACTATCTCACAAACCCTTAAATTATGATTTTATCCCCAGGTTAATTCGTTGATCCAAATTACGTTATGTAAGTTGCATAATCTTCATAATCAAATATGAGGAGCATGCAAACCACTTTGGTAGTCATCGAACGCCGTTTTTAAGTAAAATTATGCATTTTAGGGTTTTCGTGCATGAAGAATGCTCCCACGTAAAAATTTTTCAAGTTTAATTTTTTTTCAATTGTTTTTGTATTGTTAAAACCTTTTAAAGAGCCCTCTGCACTTAAATTTGACTCCATTTGTAGGCCCATTGAGCCGACAATAATCTGGAGAGAGAATAATAATAATTTTGATGAAAAAAAGGAAACTTTGGCCATAACCGGTTTAAAATGTTCTCAAATCAAGTTTGGACATCAACTAAATATTATGAATTCAAAAATACACTATTTGTTCTAATAAAATTATTTAAAAATTTCAAGTCAAATCACAAGATAGAATGTAAATAACAACGCAAAGATATTATAAATTCACATGGAGCTTATTTTGATCAAAACCACATGCACCACCAAATTCCATACTTTTTTCTCTATCTGACGAGTTTAAGTCAAAATTTTGACCATAACCAAATTGTAACAATCTTGTAACCAACTTTTAACCAAATAGCCACTTCAAATGCCGATAACTTGAGCTAAACACTACTTTTTTCAAAATGGTTTGAATCATATGACTCCTTATTTCGTCTTTTTTAAAATGACATATACTTGCCTTTGGCATAATTACCCTAATTACCTCAACAAATTATTAAAATACCCACCCTTTTTGAAAAATTCCCTCCATGCATTTTTTAACTTTAGCCCTTCATTTTTTTTAACTTCTTCCATCCGAACACTCTCCCCTTACAACCTCACAAATCCACTACATTTCCTCACATTTGGTTGCCTTATCCATCCAAGCCCTTCCTCTTTCTCCTCTACTTAATCAAGTTTGTTGCCTCCATTCTCTCCTTTAACCTCCTTTCTTCATCCTAGTCATCCACTCCACATCACCACACAACCACCCCACTAACTCCTACTCCCCTTTCTCGTCATTTATCCCACATTCTACTCTTCAACTCCCTCATTATTATCCTCCCTACTCAAAACCCAAGCCATCTACCTCCTATTCTCCCTCATAAATGGAGCCCTCGTCCTCCTCTTTTCTCCATTCAAAAATTGAGAAGAACACCAAGTAAAGACAAGGAAATCCAAGTGAAGAGAAAAGAGAAGATCGCCAAATTAATGCAAGAAAGCACACGAAGATCCAACCAAGGAAGGTATAACATTATTTCCTTCCTCTTCCAATTTGAAATTTCACCTTGTGATTTAGTAACTCTACTAGTTCTTCATGTTATTTCATGTTTAATTTCATTTTCTACCATGTGATTTAGTAATTTTACATGTTCTTCATGTTATTTAAATTTTAATTTCAATTTTTACCATGTATTTTTAAGTTCCACCATGAAATATGTTTCTTGTGTTTTTTGTTTTTTTTGTTTTTTTTTTTTTGTCAATCCACTTTGAATTTTGTTGTCCTTTGATTTCCCTTGCATGTTCTACCATAATATGTTGTCTTTTACATAGTAAATCTCCCTTTATCTTGTATTATGTATATGTTGACTTTCTTATGATAAATCATAGAGCATTGCTTTATGCTATCATATATTTTGTTATTACAATCTTTTTTTCTCCCTTTTTGCTTGATCAAAACCTCATCTACCTAAATCCATTAAATGCAAAATTCCTAACCCTTCAAGCCCATCAACCTAAAACCCTAACCTATTTAACCAACTTGAAGTGTCTAACCTTATTGTGAAGCAAGTTAGTCATACAATACAAGTGCAAATGTCAAGTAGTAGCAGTCTAAGAGTTTGTGTATCGATCCCA
>NEWO01001768.1:19046-36054 GCA_003013225.1 Phalaenopsis aphrodite
CCCTAACCCATCAAATGCATGAAACCTAGCCTACCTGAAACCTAAGCTAATCCTAACACCCTTAAACTCACATAACATAGCCCAAACAAACATAAAACCTTGACTAAAATACCTTAAACAAAACTCTAATAAGAATAAAAATGGAGAATGGTGGAAACAAGTGTGTGAATATTTAAGAATGTGTATGTGTATAAAAGCATGTGTGAATATTTGTGAATGTATATGTGTATAAATGTGAGTGTATAATTTTATGCATGTAAGTATATGAATATTAGTGTGTATATAAATGTGCGTGTGCAGGAACTTTTTGTGTGTGTATGCATATAAATGTGTGTTGACCTCACTTTTAGTTGAGTTATAATTTCCTTTTTAGTAAGTAGACTAGGGTCTAGCCATAGGACTTTCGTGTTGACTATTTCTAGAAGACTAGAAAAGGAACCCTCACCAGTATAAATTCTAAACTTTTCTCTACTTAACTTGAAGTTCCACATATTGGTCAAAATCTTTAGCACTTAGTCGGTGGGGTAAAAATGAGGGAGCTCAAGGAGAGTTTCTATAGGATGGTCAAGCCTTAGGACTCGCCCTGGGTGGTCTAGTCAATGTTAGGCTAGCTTACACACACTACACTTTTGCACGCACCACAAACCCTAAGATCCCTTGATTTAGTCTGTTGACTCCTTTTGGAAAGCTCATATGGGTGGATTTGACCAGAAATTAACCCATTTCGACCAAAACCCCAAATTACCCTAAAAGGCCCAATTTCCCAAAATTAGCCCCAATGTCAAGCCAATTGACCCCAATCTTGCCCATTTTCAATTCCAAATAAAAATTCAATATCCATAATCCTAATATAAATAAAACCCAAGCCCAATTTGACCCAATTGTAAGCCCAATTCCAAACCAAATCAAAAGGCCCCAATTTTGACCATGTGACTAAATCTCCCCAAATTGAACCCCATGCTCTATCCAATTGCCCGGGTCCAAATTTTATAATTAAACTCAATATAATGAAAATTTTGAAAAAATAATTTAAACTTCAAATTTTCTCCTTTCCATTTTTGAGTATTATGTTCCACAAAATTAAATTCATACATAAACAAACAATTCATTTCACTAAAATAAGTTAAAATTCACTTTAATAAATATTTTGTTTTGTTCTTGTTCATGCCAAGTTTCGGCCCACTGATGTTTTTCCTATCGTCTGCAGAAAATTGTCGGGACAGAGCTGATCTTGGCTTTCAAAGATGGCTGGAGCCTCACACTAAATGAGGAGATGGCGCCGCAAGGCGGTACCATAGACTTCAACATGGATTTTAACCAAGTTGACATGAACTACGAAGGTCCTCTCATGAATGTAGTCAGCTGCAGGGAGAAAGAAGGATTGCCTTCACTGCTGAGGGTGACCGCCAAAGATAATGTATCACACAAAGGAAAGAACGTGATAACAGAGCAAGATCCGATGGAAGGTCCCAATCGTATGCCCTCCATGGTAGCTACACCAGCTGGAGGCCTAGTAGCCACCAATAACGAGCAACTGCTAAGTACCTCGCTTCGCAGGATGCAACGCAGGAATGCCAGCCTCAAGAAGTAGATGGCTTTTCTACGACAAGAACGCAGACGCTAGAGAGAGACAAACAAATTACTCACCCCTATTTCTGAGGGGAATATTTATGATCCGGACATGAAAGAAACTTCTGCCAGCCTACCCACCACAGATGAAGAACCGCGGTTCATTGCAGAGTCAGAAACACTTTTAGTTTAAAATGTTTTATGCAAGGGTTGACCGACGTGCAACACTGAAATACTAGCTGAAACATCATCCATGAGGGCGTTTGTAGAATTTCTGGATTGCAATGTTCTACATTTACAACGTTTTAGTACATTTAAAGAGTATAACTACAACACCGATGGGTCTCAGACTTTAGATTTTATGATGGATGAGCCATACGTCCCACTAGGGACAATCCGTATGTATCATGGAACCCAGGGTTGTACATCCTGCTAGATGCCGAGTCTCTTATTCCAGATCAACCAGCGCTGGTTTGGGTTCCTGCCAATGTTCAGAGGGAGGAATGCCCGTGCAGCTACCGACCCCTAGTACGATGGAGCACTACAAAATAAGCAAAGTAAATAAAAGAGAATTTGAATTTTACGAAGAAGTTCAGGGAAAATTCATCAACATACTAGAGGGATTTGAATTGTATACCAGAGTCTTATCAGAGACTGACGAACAAAGTATTCTTGACTGCATTTTTTATTTAAGGGACAGAGGTCGAGCAGGTTTACTTATGGAAAGGACCTATTCTGAGCCGAGGAAATGGATGCGAGGAAAAGGGATGATTACTATCCAATGTGGCTGCTGCTTCAACTTCACAAATGATAGATAGGGGCATCTTCCTGGGATCCTCAGACACGATCAAGTAGATTCACTACTGCCAATGATAAAGTGGAAGATCAAAAGAATGGTCAAATGGAGTATTATGCCTGCTACCTGCATTCCAAATAGTTGTATTATCAACATTTAAAACGAGGGTGATTGCATTCCTCCACACATCGATCAACATGACTTCGTGAGGCCTTTTTGTACGGTGTCATTCATGAGTAAAAGTAACATCTTATTTGGGAAATAAATTGACATCATCGGCCCTGGTGAGTTCAGAGGCTCTGTGGAGATTCCCCTACCAGTTGACTTAGTGCTTGTTCTTAAAGGAAATGGTGAAGATGTCAGCAAACATTGCATTCCAAGGGTACGACACCGTAGGGTGTCCGTGACCTTCCGTAGGATGGACAACATCAAAATACCATATTGATTTCAGCCAGATCTGGAACTGGAAGAGATGCTGTCGTACGAGCTATGAGAGGGTTGTACCTCTAAATACATGCGAAGGGAACTCTTATCCTAGAGCATGGCTTAGAAGGTCTGCTTGATCAGGAGCTCGTCGTACCTGGTACAGATGGTCAGAGGGTTCACTTTCATTTTTTTCTAAAGCAACACAATATGTATCTGATATGTTCAGCCTACAATGTATTCATGGCATGAGATGTTCTGGATGTACTTCAACATGGAGTATATATTGTACCTTTTTAGGTGTTAACCTATGTTTGATCTGTGATATCTTTATTGAAGGAGATTAATGAAAATTTCTCTCAGAAATGTGCCTTTTTGTCAATTTCCTTTTTGTGTTATGGATGGAAGCCATGAACCACGCGTTGGATCAGAATTTCAATGAACGAAGAACGAAATAACAAACCTTTAACAATAAATAAAATTCAAATAAAAGTAATCAAAAATGAATAAACAACAAAACAAATTTCTTTTGAAAATCAACCAATTAAAATTAAAATTTTAAAGACATATTTTTGAAAAATTAAAAGTGATAAAAACAACAAGAAAATAAAATGAATCTGTTGAGTGGATTCTCTCATTTTCAAAGTTTCTTACTCTTTGTGCGTGCAACACAACCATCTTTATCTGCATTAACTCTCTTCACATCCCCGTAGAATTTCACATTCTGCAGAAAACCTCACAAAGCTCTACAAATCTTCTTCAACAAAATTAACCTTTTCATATGATACATTTCTGCAAATTCAACATCGCAAACTCTCTACACTGTTACCATATGACTCTTTGGGTCAGTACCCAAATTTTGACTCCCCATATCTGAGGATCGGTGTGAGGCCCTCGTTAATGGATGTTAAGGCTTTTGATTCCTTCAAATTTCAAATTCTCCAAAGATCGGTGTGAGGCCCCCTTCAATGGATGTTAAGGCTTCTGATTCCTTCAAATTTCAAATTATCTGAGGATCAGTGTGAGGCCCCCTTAAATAGATGTTAAGGCTTTCGATTCCTTCAAATTTTAAATTCTTTAAAGATCGGTGTGAGGCCCCATTCAATGGATGTTAAGGCTTCTGATTTCCTCAAATTTCAAATTATCCGAAGATCGGTGTGAAGCCCCCTTCAATGGATGTTAAGGCTTCTGATTCCTTCAAATTTCAAATTCTCTGAAGATCGGTGTGAGACCCCATTCAATGGATGTTAAGGCTTCCGATTCCTTCACATATTCTATTCACATATTCCCCACAAATTCACATGTGTGAATTTGCATATTTTCTACATAAGCACATATATTTTCTTATTACCTCTTAAGTTGGATATGAGTCATGGTGCTTTCCTTCTCAATGTAACACATATATTTTCTTGTCACCGCTTGAGTTGGATGTGAGTGTCAGTGCTTTCCTTCTCAATGTAACACATATATTTTCTTGTTACCTCTTGAGTTGGATGTGAGTCCTGGTGCTTTCCATCTCAACGTAACACATATATTTTCTTGTCACCTCTTAGGTTGGATGTGAGTCCTAGTGCTTTCCTTCCCAACGTAATGCACATATTTAATTGTTACCTATTTAGTTGGATCTGAGTCCCAACACTTCCCTCTTCAATGTGGCAGATATTTTCTTTGGAGCCGGATGTGGCCTCTGTGTTTTCCATCTCAATTCAATCCTCCTACGCAATCTTATTCTCATCTTTTGAAATAAGTTTCAAGACCACCATAAATGGATTATGGTATCTGATTCTTATTTTAGGATTGATACCAAAATTTCAATTCCCACCTCAGGGTCAGCACCTATTACTGACTCCCATCCTTTATAAATACCTGAAATTTCATCACTCAAAATTCACTCTCCGATCCCCAGCGAGAGTCCCTATACCTTAATTTCAATCAAACGATCATCTGCTAATTTCCTAGTGGAAGCAAATCACATACAACTCTACACATACTTCTGGGTCAGTTGACTTAGGAGTTTGTATTGATTTTTGTTGATCTCATCGGTCAACGTCAATACGCACGGTGTGCTTGCCTAGCACACCGCACCTATTGGGGGTCCATTTGTTGACCTCACTTTTGGTTGAGGTTTAGTTTTTCCTCTTTAGTAGCCTAAGGTCTAGCCATAGGACTTTCCTATTGACTATTCTTAGAAAACTAGACATGGAACCCTCACCATTATAAATTCTACACTCTTATTTACTGAACTTGAAGTTCGACATATTGGTCCTAACTTCTAGCACTTAGTAGGTGGGGTCACTATGAGGGAACTCAAGATAAGTTACCCTTACGACTGCTAGATCTTAAGGTTGACCTTGGGTGTTGGTCTAGGGCTAAGGCACTCACTTGAAATCATTTACACTCACAATCACTCAATATCTTAAAACCCAAAATTTTTAGGCTCTGGTCCCTTGATACTTTTGGGAGACTCATGTAGGTGGTCCCCTAAACCCACTAGCCCTAGGCTCGGGTTTGGCTAAAACCACTACATAGAGGACCCAAGATGGGGTTTCCATTGGTCCATGGCTTATTTATGATGGTTGTCACTCCAACTCTACCAAGACACCCAACCTAGCCTTTTGACCCTAAATTCCCCTGAATTACCTAGATACCCTTGGGGCCCTAAATTTGGCCAAAATTTCCAAATCTTCCCAAAATACCCCACTTGTTCAAAAATCAATTAAAACACCTTGAAAACACTCAAAACTAACCAAAATCACCAAAATTGGCCAAATTACCAAAGTACTCCTTACCCCAAAATTCTAAAAATTCTAAAAAATCCCAAAACATCCCAAATATTCTCAATTTTATTTTTTTCAACTATTACATGACCCAATTTTGGCCAATTTGGCCATGTTCAGTCAAAACCCCCAAATTGCCCTTTAAAGGCCCATATTTTCCCTAAATCACTCCAAACGTTTATCCAATTGGTATAAATTTACCCAAATTTCAATTTTAAACTTAATTCATCCTTGATGTGACCAATATAGACCAAATCCTAGCTCAATTGGTCCATGATTTGAACCCAATTTTGAGCTGAAACAAAAACCCAATTCTGGCCCTATGGCTTGGTTCCACCAAATTGAACCCATAGCCCATTCAATTGGCCACAATTTGTGTTAAAAACACTTAATAACATCTCTATACATCAAAATTGACCTTCAATTGGCCTTTGTGAGACCTCAATTTCATTTGATTTTAACCTAAGTCCAAAAGCCCCAAATTTGCCCCAACTTGGCCATGTCTCAAAATCTCCCTAAATTGATGGCCTTAGCTTCAAAATTTCCACTCCATCCATTCATGAAAAATCTTCAAAACATCTTCCTTGATCATTTGAACCATTCAATTTGGACTTAGCCTAAGGCTAGCCCAACCTAGACCCATGTCTAGCCCAACATCCTCAAATTGACCAAATTTCAAAAATTCCTCAAATTGACCTATCAATTGAACTTAAAATCACTTCAAACCTTCACCAAAAATCTTCATAAAAATCATCTAAACAATATTGATTGATAAATTGGGTCAATTGATATGGCTAACCTAGCCCAAACCCAAACTTTGATCACTTGAACCCATGCATTAAACATGACCAAACCACCTTAAAGCAATCAAATTAACTACACCTCAGCCATTGGTTAGAACCTAAGACTGAGCCAAAACCCATCTAAACACCTAAATTGAGCCATGGAACAAAAGTCCCCCAAGTTAAGGGATCGTATTTCCAAAATATCACATGCTTAAGACACCCTTACCAAAACTAAACCCCATTGCATTAAATTGCTTTGACAGATTCCCCGGGATGCCCTGTCATGGATGGCCGGCCTAGTCTCCGGAGAAGTCAAAATTGAGGGTCACCCCCTCTTGAATTTCACCCAAATCAAACTTAGAGGCATGCTCAGCCAAATCAAATTGTAGAGTTCCTCTGTCCTCCACTTAAGCACCACAAAGCACCTAAACATTTGCCCTGAGAGCCACCCCATGACCATTTTTATAAAAACTCACCTCAACGACCATGGGAGGCATGCTAAAAAGTTTCTAAGAGAGAGCTTCCCAAATCACTCACAGAGCTTCTTTGAGACCTCCACACCCCATTCCAATCACTCCATTACCTTGATTCCCCTTGTGTAACCCTAATTTTGAGCTTGAAAATTAGGGCAGTAAAAGGACATCCTAAAAACTCCACCAAAATTCAATTACTTGTGCCACACCTTCACAATAGTAAGAGAAGACAAAGCCCCATCAAATTACCCTCTGAAATAGCCTTTACAATAGCTCTAGACCAACACCCAAAATCAGTCTTGATCAAAATCACAGTTAGGCTTTACACCAAGACTAGTGGCTCAATCCCTAGCCTCCTTGGATCCCAATGAATGTGCCAGAAACATCTAATTGAAGCTTCACTTCTCAGAGCCAAGGTATAAAACTTCTCTTACTCCCGAGCCTATTTGAATTCTCCATTTGTTTTGAGTTGATTTAATGGAATCATAACCATATGGATATGTTCCTCTAGTCTAGACGAGCATTTAAAAAAAAACATTTAATTTGGTTGAGAAATGAGGGAGATATCAAGCTTGAAAGATGGATGATTCTCGGGCTAGACTATCGGGACGATCACGGAGTGCCGTTCAATCGGGCGTGTATCAGATGGACGGTCGAGATCAAGCCTCACAGCGCTTTGGAACATGAACCTTGGGCCGAGTCAGCACTGAGGTGGACGACAACATCGAATGGGAGCACGCCGCGTGGAGCTTCGGAGCCGCTGTAGGTTGAGGTGGCACCGTGTGTTTAAATAGATAAATAGGGATTAAATTAATTCAGAAAAATGATCCCTTACTTCAAAAATTCATATCTTGGTGTAGAAAAATCACAAAAATAAAATAAAAATACTCACTTGCTCAGTGAACAGAGGAGAACAATGTGGAAGTGATATGGAATCCATTTGATGCATATTTTATTTTTAATTAATTAAACACTGATTTGAACATTTTGACTCTCCATGCATGTAGTAATCACAGTATGGCTTGAAATTTTAGCATGTTATTGTCTGTGTCTTAGGAAACATTCCCTGATTTTTCTAAAGTCAGAGAAGGTCCCTAGACAGAGAATCATATTTTTCAAGTTTATATGCATTATTTGCTTAAATTAATCATGGAAATTAGCATGTTTCTTAGAAAAATCTAAGAAAATTTTTGAAGGTTTATGATGATCAGAGAGCCCTTAGGAAATTTCTCATGAGTTAAGTCATTTAAAATGCACCTAATCTTTACAAACCCTAAATCACTAAAATAATTAATTTTGAAAAATACAAACAACAAAATGGCTTAATTTTTTATCTCCACTATTTTTTAGAATCCAAAAAACTTACCATAAAAATTTCAAAGCATTTTATGTTCATTTGATAACTTAAATTAATTTTTCAAGTTATTTAACATTTTGGCACTAAAATGATTTTTAATAATTAAAATATAACTTATAATTATAAAACTTAGTTTTTTGAGTTCTCTGTGATCAGGGGTATATTCTGAAAGTAAAAATGATATTTAAAATAAAAACTTGATTTTTAGCCTATTTTAAATATTTAAATAATTAAAAATCCCTAAAAATCACAAAAATAATAAAACTCATGGAAGTATTCTAAATTGCTTCTTAAGCACTTTGGAATAATTAGAATATTTTTCTTATTTTTTTAAATAAAGGAACTAAATTTCAAGGGTAAAAAATAATTTTTAAAGGTTAAAAATGAGTTTTCACTAAATATAATCCAAATAAATCAAATAAAATTCAAAAAAGAAAAAATCCTCTCCTTTGAGTTTTCTAATCTCAGGAGGACTTTTCAAAAATATGAAAGTTAATTTTCCCCATTTAAAATATTTTATATTTAAATAATACCCCAAAACTTAAAATAATTCTTAAAAATTTAAATAAAATTCAAAAAATTATAAAATTTGGTCTAAAGGCTTCTTTAGTCTAAGGATACCTCCAATAAAAATTTCAAAGTATTATGGTTTACCTTGGTCAAGTTAGGAATTTCCTTTGAAAAATCCTATTTTTTCATTGCAATAATTATATAAATTAAATTAAATTTTGAAAAATCACATTTTCTCCCTTGATGTCTTAATTGACCCATGAGTGAGATAGGATAAAAATTTCAAAGTTATTTGGATTAAATTTGATGAATTATGAAGTGTTAGAGCCTTAGGGGCAAATGTGTAATTTTGGACATTTAGCCTTAATTAACATTTAGGCTTAATTCAAGGAGGGAAATGGGTAACTTCTTTTCTTAATTTGGAAGTTTGAAACATAAGGGGTTAATTGGTAGAAACCAACCTCATTTTCTTAATTGAAAAGATAAGTTAATAAATTTCTAAATTATTAAAATTTGGAAGTTTGTTAAATAAATGAACCTAGGACTTAGGGGTATGACTTTTGAAGTCAATAATTAATCAATTTAATAACCCTATTTTACTTTTCAAATAAAATTCAAATCATGAATCATGACCACCTAAAGCTTAACCTTTTCAAAATTTATTAAGACACTCACTTAGATCTTAAGGGCTTAGTAGTGACTTAAGCTAAATCAAGGCTGATTAAATGAGGATTTGAAAAACAAACTCAATTAAAATTAGAACATCTTTCAAACACTACAAGCCTAATTAGGACTAAAATTTGGTGAAGTGTTCCAATAACACTAACTTGCCCCTTTAAGGGTCTTCACGCACATAATCTTGAAAATTAAATTGCAGATGATAATTACCCTATTCTTAGGGATAATTGATACATCAATGTTCATTGAGCACCAACGATATTTACAGGATAAATTATTAAGCAACATAATAAGTTTAAAAGAACTCGAGATTTTCCATTAGGCATCAAGAGAGTAGCACGGACCTGCTTCTTTCTTTAGATCTGTTGGATACCTCGAAGATCTACTAAACTTAATATGTTTTGCTTTACAAATATCATCCTTAATTAAACTCCTAAGGACCCACCAAGATATGACCTAGGGTTAGATAGGTCGTCAAAATTTTGCTTCCCTATTTCATATAAACTGCCTAAACATGCCTTTTGAGTTTAAGGTGGTGGAACGAGAAGACTCGCCAGGTACACTTTTACATTTTTCAGCGTTGTCTTTCTTGTACTTTCATACTGTACTTTTATACCTGCAAACTTGCATGCTAAACAAAATATTAGGATAACCACAAAACCAAAACCAAAACTAAAACTAAAATCAACCAAGATAAAATTCACCGCCACAACATTCAAAATATAAAACAACTCAAAATTTAATCACAAACATCACACAAAACTACAATTTCAACTAAATTAAGACATCTCTATCGGATGATCGGGAATTCCTCGGAGGAGGTAACCTACGGTTGCTAACGAGGCTTCCCACGGTCTAAATGAAATTATGGAACTCATTAAGTTGAGTTTAGTAAATTCATTTGGACTAAGTGAATCCAATAGAAAATAGTGGTGCCGGAATGAGGGAACCGTAGGATCCTAACCGGTGTCGCTCTAATCAACTTTAATATGCCCCCATAAAATTTAAAAAACTTCAACCATAGAGCCACCTGATTTGACATTATAACTTAACACACTAGAAAACTAAAACTCGTCGCAGCAATGAGCTTGGAGTTAGCATGGTGAGCAACACTCCCATCTTCAACAGCAAAACCTGTCTTCCCCAGCTAAACCAATCTTCCTTCCTTAAACTTAAACAACAAAGCCATAGGATTTCAAGGTTGCTTGCTTATGCAACATAAATCCTCATCTTACCTTTAGGCCTTCGTATAGCCCTACTATACAATATAATTCCTAACTCTTCTTATGATTCTAAGATTGTCGTCCGTCACGACCAAAATTCTTACATCTTCCAGGCTATTTGTGTGATAATTTCACACGAATGTAAGCCTTAATTAATAAAATGAGCTGGATGAAACATCTAAATATTTCACCTCAAAACTGATGCCAAACATTAGGATAACTTGGGATGTCACCGAGGTTCTCCTCTGGATCCATGACATCCCTTAGTTCTTCCTTCTTTGGACTCTACAACAAAATGTTCTAAATTTGAACCAATCCCCTTTCAGACCTTTACGTCTGATTTCATTTGAAAAGTCCTACCTTTTGAAACTCCTTAAGGAAAATATTTCCTGATTTTTATCGAGAGTCTTCTTAGGTGCTTTGGTCATTTATGATGTAATTAGTTATAGGGGCTTGCCCTTATAAGAAGCATGTCCGAACCCAACTAATATAAACCCTATTTAATTTATTATATTAAATAGGGTAACATGTCGGCAAATATAAAGGTTTCGCAGACCAAACATATATCATATATTCTTTAGTTTATTTGATTGAGTCTCATCCTCAAGTCTTGTGTTTATCCTTTGGGATAGATACAAGATTTGAAGTACAGTGCTCTTTTATTTAAATTATGAAAAATATGGGGTCAGTTTGATTTCATATTTTTCTAAAACTAAATATATATATAAATTGAAATGTCCTTCCGAAGCGGGCGACAGGATTTCGATTCCAGTGACCGATAACTTCTTATGGGCAACCCCTCAAACCAAAAATAGCGCTGACACTCCTCTTCATTCTTGGGGAAATTTCTAAAAATCACATAAAATTCACAATAAATCCTAAATTCAAGATTAAATCACCAAACTCAAGTTCTAAATTCTTAAACTATCATTTTTATGTTTTTTCCATAAGTTTTTCTCAAATTTTCACCATGAATAGTGATTTTTGGTGAATATCCCAATGTGCTCAAAATACATGGTGAAATATAAAATTTTTACATATAAGTAAAGCTCTTACCTTTAGGAGATGAAATCGAGCAAATTTGACTTGATTCTCCAATGAAATCTTCACTCAAGAAGAAGCCCTAGATCCAATATCGTGAACTTAAAAGGAAGAAGATAACGTCAGGGGTAAAAAATGGCGTTTTTTGGCTAACTTTTCACATTTAACCATTTTTGAATTGGTTTAAGTGAACTTATGCTTAAGCGTGGCTGGTGCAGCGAGTAGGCGCCTAACTCTCAGGTAGTTCAGCTCTTAAGCATGGGGTTTTAGCGCATAGGTGCTAGTGCACAAATTTTGATAATTTTGATATTAAGTGAAATGCACATATAGCCTAAGTCAACCACCCCTAAATGGTTATATAAATCTTAAGAACTATTTTCTTCCCCTTCAACTCTACTCTTTCTCAAAATTCACCAATCTTCACTAATTCGATTCTACACATTTTAAGAACATATTTTTACACACAAACAAACACTTATATTAATTCACAAACAAATACAAACACTTGTGATACATAATTTGTCAATCCAAAGAGTCTTTGGTTAGATAATTCCTAAGCATAAACTTAAAATACCAAGCCAATGTAACATTAAAAACACTTAAAATAAACTTAACACAAGCATTACAATACCTAACACAAACAATCACTAACATCAAACAATCAGCTAGCCTTAGAACTTAATTCCATTCTCCTTCCAGTGGAACAAATTTGGGCTTTTTATTTGTTTCTCTTGGGGCCTTTGAAAAATAGATCTGATAGAATTGATGGTGGTGACGAACTCTACTTGATTCTTCTTCAATCCATTTGTTTTTCAAGTGCATAGCCTTGTCCGCTTCTTCTATAAAACTTATATGGCTAAATTGTATCTTACGTTTCCATCCAATATGCTCCAAATGTTTGTTAATCTCATTCACCTTCACTTCAATTGAAGCCACACCAGCCTCAACCTTTGTGATCTTCTCTGCTTTTTCTTCTATAATAACAGCTAGGAAAATGTTGTATAACTCTTGTGCACTTTGACTAACAAACTTTTTCTTCATGTATTTCTCTTTCTTCTTCATATCAATCTCCCAAGAAGACATTTTTCCAAGATCTCTCACTCTTCACTTGGACTTTAGGGTAAAAATTGAAGCAGTGTGAGAATTCTTTGCATTCCTTGCTTTATAGGCTTTGGACCAAGCCTAAAATGACTAGACACGTTCTCAAACCACTAACCTACATTAAAACCCACTAAAACACATTTAATTCTTTTAGAAACATAATTTAGCACTTTTAGTTAACTCAAGCGCTAAGCGTTGAATTTTGGCGCTTAAGCGTGAGGGCTTAATTTAGCACAAGTTTGCTTAACACCAAATACTCATTCTAACATGTCTAAGTCATCTATTATGTTCTTAGAATCATCACTAAATAATTATATATTCAAATTAATACCGTAATTTTTCTTAATCAAACACAACATAAAATTCAAAACATAAACACCCGGATAACTATAAGTTACCTCCCATAAGGCGCTTCGTTTAACACCGTCAGCCCGACGTAACGAATGCTTATTTTGGTTGACCCAACAACATACGATCATTTAATTTAAGTTGATCCCCTTATAAATACAGTTTTATCTTGTGACCATTCACTTTGAATATTTTAATAGTTTTAGGATCTTTGATATCCACAGCTCTGTAGGGATAAACTTTTATCACAACAAATGGGCCTATCGACCTGAACTTAAGTTTTCTTAGAAAAAATCTTAACCTTGTGTTATATAACAAAACATGTTGCCCTGGTTCATAATTTTTCGTAAGAATCCTCCGATCATGCCACATCTTCTTCCTTTCTTTGTAAATCTTAGCACTCTCATAAGATTCATTTCATATCTCTTAAAGCCTATTTAATTTTAATAGTCATTTCTCACGAGCATCCTTTAACATATAATTGAATTTCTTAATAGTCGAATATGTTTTATGATCAAGTTCAACTGGTAAATGACAAGCTTTCCAAATAATTAGACTATATGGGGAGATTCCTATAGGAGTTCTATATGCAGTCTTATAAGCCCACAAAGCAAAATCAAGTTTGACTGACCAATCCATTTTTGTTGGATTCACATATTTTTCCAATATTCTTTTAATTTCACGCTTGGATAATTTAACCAAATCACTTGTCTGAGTATGATAAGCAATAACAATTCGATGGTTGATATGATATTTCTTTAATAATTTCTCCATTATTGCATTTCTGAAATAACTTCCGTTGTCAGTTATGATCACTCATGGCATCCCAAATCTATAGAATATATTTTTTCTTAAAAACTTTACAACACTTTAAGCATCACATCGAGGTAAAGCAACAACTTCTATCTATTTTAATAGATAGTCTACTGTTATCAATATATATAAATTTTTGAAAGATGGTATAAATGGTCCCATGAAATTTAATCCTAAAACATCAAATATCTCAACTTCCAACACATAATTGAGGGGCATCTAATTTTTCTTAGAAATATTGCCTATTCGTTAACATCAATCACAATTTTTGATATAAGCATTAACATTTCTAAAGATTGTAGGCTAATAAATTCGAGATTGCAAAATTTTGTATGATGTTTTTTAAACATCAAAATGTCCTCCAAAATCAGAATTATGACTTTTTTTGGATATCTCATAAGTTCTTCTAAAGACACATATATTCAAAAAATTAGATCATTTCCTTATTTATATAAAAATAGGTCATCCCAAAAATGAGCTTAGCTTCAGATAAAAATTTCCTCTTTTGTTGGCATGTCAGACCATAGGGTGTAATATCATTGACAATAAAGTTCACAATGTCGACATACCATGGAACACACCACTCATTAATACTGAACAATTCTTTATCTTGAAAATGTTCATTAATTAATTTTTCAAAACATAGTGGTTTTTTTAATTAAAGCCTGGAGAGATGATCAACATATTGATTCTGAGCTCCTTTCATATCTACTATCTCAAAGTAAATTTCTTGCATAGTAAGAATCCATCACATCAGTCTTTGTTTTCCATCCTTCATTTTCATTAAATATTTAATAGTAGAATGATCAGTATGCACAATACATTTTGTTCCAATTAAGTATGATATGAATTTATCAAAAGCATATACTATTGCTAATAACTCTTTCTCATTTATGGTATAATTAATTTGAGCTTCATTAAGAGTTCTACTAGCATAGTAAATTACTTTGAAAATATTATCATGCTTTTGTCCTAAAATAGCTCTAATCACATAATCACTTGCATCACACATTAATTCGAGTGGTTTTTTCCAATTTGGGGAAACAATAATTGGTGCAGTGACTAATTTTCTTTTAATAGCTCAAAAGATTTTAGGCACTCATTATCAAAATTAAAAATTACATCTTGTTCAAGCAAATGACATAGAGGTTTAGCAATTTTTAAAAAATCTTTAATATATCTTCTGTCGAATCCAGCATGTCCTAAAAAACTCTTAATTTCTCTCACATTTTTTGGGTGAGGTAAATTAAAGATCACTTGAATTTTTGCAAGGTTTCTTCCATACTATTTACTGATATATGATTTCCTAAAACAATTCCTCATACAACCATAAATTGACATTTTTCTCAATTAAGAACTAAATTTTTTTCTTCACAATGCTTAAGAACTCTCAATAAATGTTCTAAACATGATTCAAATGAAGTTCCAAAGACTAAAAAATCATCCATAAAACCTTCAATTCCTTTTTCAATTAAATCACAAAAAATATCCAACATACATCTTTGAAATGTAGTAGGGGCATTACATAAACCAAAGGACATTCTTTTTAAAAAAAATGTATCATAAGGACTGGTAAAAATTTTTTTCTCTTGATCATCCGGAGCTATTTGTATTTGGTGATAACTAGTATATCCATCCAGAAAATAAAAGTATTTATGCCCAGCTAGATTATCCAACATTTCATCTATAAATGGTAGTGGAAAATTAGCTTTCCTAGTGATAAGATTTAATTTTCTATAATCAATTCATATTCTTCACCCTGTGACTTGTCTTGTTCGTATTAGATCATTATATTCATTCATAGCCACAGTCACTCCTCCTTTCTTAGGAAAAAGTGAATTGGACTAATCTATGCAATATTAAAAATAGAGTAGATAATTCCAACATCTAACTACATTAAAATTTCTTTCTTAACAACTTCTTTCATAACAGGATTCAATCTTCTTTGAGGACCAGCCTTGGGTTTGCAGTTCTCTTCCATATGGATAATATGCATAAAAATTGAAGGACTGATTCATTTAATATCAGCAACTGTCCACTCAAAGGCTTTCTTAAACTTATTCAAAGTTTTCATTAAACTCACTTCCTTCTTCTATAGTTAAATTTGAGGTAACTATAACCGGTAATGTTGAGGAATCACCTAAAAAAGGCATAATTTAAATGTTTATGAAGTATCACTAGAAAGTGTTTCTTGGGATTTATTACTTAACGAATTTGCTGTTTGTCCTAATTGATTCTCAATATTTCTAATTGTGCTCCTTGACATTGTAACTGATTTCTCATTTGCAATACCACTTCTTCTATATGCAGCTTTGTCTTACTGTTAAAACCTAGAGGATAAGTAGGTCTATAATTACAGTTACTTTGGTTGTTCCAGTTTCTCAATGAGTTTACTTGGTTGTTTCCCCATTGCTGATTATTACTACCCGAAGTATTATTCCACTTAAAGTTAAGATGGTTCTTCCAACCTGGGTGTTGACCTCACTTTTGGTTGAGGTCTAGCTTTCTCCTAATTATTTGCCTAGGGTTTAGCCATAGGACTTTTCTGTTGACTATTCCTAGAAGACTAAAAGGGAACCCTTGGTCCCGACTTAATGTTTATGCACAGTATAACAATAGTTCTAATGGTATTTTTCACTTATATTTCCTTATTTTGCAACAAAACCAAAAACTTGATCCTGAAGAAAAATAAGAATTTAACTATTTTATTTATATATATTTATATTGGGATACTGCGCAAGCATACATATCATTATCAAGTAATATATGACTTTTTGATTTAGACATGTATATCGAACCCACTGGGAAGATTATGTAATATGCACTTTTTAGAAAGTTTTTCTATTTATAAGAAGATAATTACTTAAACTAAAAATGATTTTTGCAGGAAATTAAAATTTAAATATTTTTAGTATTTATGAAATTTTAACAAAACAGTAGCAACTTAAAAAGATAACTAATGTTTTTGTAGAAGAAAAGTACTTAATATAAAAATATCTTTCTTCTTATGATGAATCAGTAATAAGTGAAGGAATTCTGTTGTGGAAGTATGCAAATTGTGTTGTGTCAAATATGAGCAATAATATTCTTTACCATTATTAGAGATGCTATAAA